>CAJGYO010000584.1:0-60991 GCA_904845875.1 Miscanthus lutarioriparius
AGAAAAAAAAAGATAAATCCTCTTTTTTTAGAATTTAGGAGTGATGCCCCTGTCTTAGCATTAGCAAAGACAAACCATAGAGTTTACAGCATTCGGGTGAAACACCCCTCCATACAATTCAGCTCACAGACCTAACGTAAACGAAAAACAAAGACAGTAGCTAGACGCCTCACCATTTTCCTTTATACTAACATGCATCAAACTCACTCCCATCACCCAAGCTCAGCAGACTGAACCAAGATCTTCCGCCTGCGTAATCTTTGGCCATGTGATTCCCAGCGAGTTTCATCTTCACTTCTTCAGGAGTTTTAAGGTCTTCCCAGTTGTGCGCTTGTTTGAACATGAAGTAGTCCCATTTGTCGTCCACTTGGCTCAAGCAAGCAATCCTTGGCGGTCTGAAAGCAAAGCTTTGAGCTTCTCAATCTTACATCCCAGAACTGTACCGCTTCAGGCTAGAATGTCCCAACCAGGTATCTTCCCCAAAACTTAACCTTCCTTCCATTCCCAACCTTCCATCTAAAACCTAATTTGGCTGCAGAAGCAGCCCACATGACTCCTTTGAAAAATTGGGACGCACTCTAGTGGGAGTATAGAACAGATTTGGTTTTTCTGTGTCATATTTATGATCAATGAATTGTTTCCACAACTTGTGATTATCTACATTTTATACCTCTTAATCTATGACGCTAGCAAACAAATGTTCAAATCTCTCATGTTTGGGATTCCTAAACCACCATAGTCCTTTAACATAGCTACAGACTCTCAATTGACTAAATGAATTTTATGCCTCCAGCATTGTCATTCCAAAGGCAGTTAGCTAGGTGAGTATTAAGAATCTTTATTGCCCATTTGGGGAACTTAATAAAAGACATCAAATAGATGGGAATACTAGTCAAGCAAGCTCTAATCAGAACTACCTTCGCAGCATATGATAAGAGCTTCCCCCTCCAACCAGCTATCTGTTTAAGCATTTTATCAACTAAAGGTTGGATATCATCTCTACTCAGATTCTCGTAATGTAGGGGAACACCTAAGTACTTAATTGGGAAATTCCCAATAGGGCAAGCAAAGAGATAAGATATATCATGAGCTGACTCACCAGACATGTTCATAGTAATAACCTCACTTTTATGAAAATTTACTCTCATACCAGACAACTGTTCAAACCATAACAAAATACCTTTTAAATTGAGTAGATGATCTGGTTTTGTATCAGAAAACAAAATAGTATCATCTGCATATTGCAGTGATATGATTCCACCTTCTCTAAAGTCAACCCCTAAATCTCTAATCAGCCCCTGATTAGCACCTTTAACTAGCATCCTTGTTAATACATCTCCTACCAGGTTAAACAACAAGGGAGACAGAGGGTCCCCCTGCCTTAACCCTTTACCTGTTTTGAAGAATCTACTTTCTTCCCCCATTTAGCATGACTCCAACAGAGCCATTTTTAATCACCCTCTCAATCGACTTAACCCAGCATGGACTAAAACTTCTGGACTCTAGAATTTTAAACAAAAAATCCCAGTTCACCCTGTCATAAGCTTTCTCATAATCTAATTTTATAACACACCCAGGCTCCCCACTTTTGTGTACACTGTGGACTAACTCATGGGCAATTACCACACTTTCTAGGATATATCTGCCTTGAATAAATGCACTTTGCTGCGGTGAGACCAATCTACAATAATCGTACCAAGTCTCAAAGTTAAAGCTTTTGAAAAGATTTTAAAACTACAGTTAATCAGGCTAATAGGCCTAAATTTCATCATCGATCTAGCTCCCTCCTCTTTAGGGATCAGGGTAATTAAAGAAAAATTAATTTTATGTAAGTCTAATTTGCCCTGGTGAAAATCATTGAACATGGCTAACAGGTCATTTTTAACAATACCCCAAAACTTTTGGTAGAACATAAAAGACACCATCAGGCCCCGGAGCTCCATCTGAATAGCAGCTAAAAACTACCTCTTTAATCTCTTCCTCCGTAAAAGGTTTGGTAAAGAGTTCATTCTCCTTACTGGTTATCAGATCATCAAGCCCCCAAAACTCCTTATCCAAGCTACTCCTACTCTACTTTCTTTGGCAAAAAGCTCTTTGTAAAAATTAACTGCTATATCTACCATTCCTTTCTGGTCCTCAGCTAGACCATTAGGACCCTCTAGCACTTCTATTCGTTTTTTCCTACTTCTCTGATTTGCCACAACTTGAAAGTAAGCTGTATTTCTGTCACCCTCTAATATATTCCGGTCCCTGGATCTTTGTCTCACCTTGATCTCCTCTAAGGCCCAGATATTATCTAACTTCCTAGTCACCTCTCTAAGTCTGGATAACTCTTGATCAGATAGAACCCTAGACTCCATCTCTTTTTTAAGATCATTGTACTCCAAAGCTAATTCAGCTTTTTCCTTATTCATACTAGCTACCTCATTTGCTGCCCAGCCTCTAACTAATCTCCTCAGGGTCCTAATCCTGAATTGCCAAATACCAAGACTATTCTTACATTGGCATGGTTGGGACCAAAACTTATCTACTACTTTGGCAAAACTCTCCTTCTGCAACCACCATTTTTCAAATCTAAATTGTTTTTTTCCAAAAAAGACATTGTCGCCAGAATCTATCAGTAAAGAATTATGGTCACTAGGATATTTCTCTAGACCCTTAACCCTTACTAAAGGAAAAGCTTGTTCCCATTCCGTTGTAACAAACACCCTATCTATTTTAGCTAGAATAGGAAGATCCTGATTATTTGTCCAAGTGAATTTGATATTACTAGCATTTAACTCTACCAATCCCCACTTATATATCCATTCATTGAAAGCGTCGGCTCATCTATAATTAATAATTAAATTACTATTATCAATAGCAAATCTGACTAGATTGAAGTCTCCCACCACCATGGTAGGACCCTTCCATTTGCTCATAACCTCATCTATCTCAGTCAGGAATTCTAATTTTCCTGTCTCATAAGGGGATCCATATACTACCACTAGTTTCCAACAGAAACCAGTCTTAACATCACTAATTATCAGACTAACAGAAAATTTTAGAATATCACAAACAGATGCAGAAAATTTATTACTATTACAGCCTACTAAAATGCCACCAGCAGTGTCTTTAGCAGGTAAAGAAAACCAACTAAAAGGCGTATTATCAGCTAGAGTTTTCAGATATCCTTGAATAAAAAACTCCTTCTTGGTCTCTATAACACCTACTATATCAGCATGAGTACTCCTAACTCTACTGATCAAGGCAGGTAGCCTACCCAGTTTATTCAAACCTCGAATATTTCAGAAGGGACCAATCATTTCAACTTACTTGTACTCTTTTTCCTATTCGTAACCTTAGTCCAGGCCTGCTCTTCTAAATCTATCTCTACATCTACATTTGCTCTAATATCAGCTACAGGAGTCTCAGGGTCCTCTCCCATGATCTCCTTCAACGAAATTTCCATCTCATCTACCTGACTAGTCTCTACAGAGTTATTCTTTGTGCTTATCACTACTTCTACCAAATCTGGTATCAGGTTCTTATCCCTATGGATATCATTGCACCATTTCTCTGGAGGCAACTCTCCTGATGTACAACCAAAATTACATCCTACAAACTTGCAACATTTAGTAAAATTACTATTTCTATCCTCTACCATGTCTAAAATCTGCTGGGCCTTACTACTACCAGAATCCATCTTATGATCTACATCTAAACCAATCTTTGAAGTAATATCAACTAACTCCTTATTAGAGAAAGTAGGTATGGGTTTTTTACCTTTAGGTATTTTTAGGTTGTTCTTCTCCTTCAATGCTTGTGCCTTTTCAATCATTGTTAGACCATCTTGTATATTCCTCTTACTTCTTCTTTCTGGAATAACTGGATCCCATTCTTTAAGTGCCAAGTCAGAGGATTGTTGAGATGAAGGATGAGATTTATCTAATCAGCTTCAAGACAGAAGGGTTTGAGCAGATAACTGAGGGGGGAGGAAATGAAAATGGTGATGATGGTGAGGGGGGAGATGACCCTGAAGAGGATGACCTGCTAGATGACGAGGACAACAATGGTGAATCAAAGAAGAAACAGTCTGATCATGATAAGACTGGAGGAAAAACCAAGGAAACTGGTGAATGCTCTAAATCAAGCTCTCAGAAGGACTTCTCTACACCTAAGGGCAGTCACAATGGTCGGAAACATTTGGCCATAAATTCAACTAGCTTTAATCAACGTTGGATCTATTCTATTTTCTAAAAAGTACCCACATGTAAGCCTCTAAACTAGCATCGAAACTACCCACCTATAGCTTTAAGAATGATAATCTAAAGCAACCCCTTCAATTACTACGTATCTAATGTATCCACCTTTGCCATTATTAAAAAGCTTTAAGCAACCTTGTAAAGTTTGAAACCATATACACTGTTACTTAAAGAGGTATTTTTCGTAATAGTAATTTTGAGTAATTTGAATATAAATTTAGAAGTTTATTTAAACTTTTAATAACAATGGCAAAGATGGATAACTAATGTAGATTAGAGAAATTTTTATTTACTTTTGTATTGATAGCATACGTGGATAATTTTGATGTGTATGTAGGGGGGTTTCTTTTATGTATTTTTTATATAATGGAAGAGGTGAACGGTTTAGAAGCGAATAAAATCAAATTTCTATTTTATGATCATTTACGTAGTGTTTGGTTTAGGGAATTAAATTAACCCATTTTAAATGGGATGATACATCATGAGTCAATTTCTAAATTTAATGAAATGATTACATTTCATGCTAGTACTAGTTAATAGCTTGTGAGGATTGAGGTGGTAATAGATGAACCCATTATATTCCACAAACCAATCAGAAAAAATCAGAGAACGAGATGATAGACTACTTCATTCCACGAACCAAACGAACCCTTAGTTTACGAAACCCATGGTTGGACAAAGGAATTCTAACTTGTCACATGAACTCGTGAAAATTAACGAAGATGCTCAATTATCATTCAAAAATCATCTACTTATATACGAATCATATCTCTGCTATTGCAGTGTACGGGTATATTTTCTATCTAGTAAGAAAAGATATCTAACATCTCGCGGATAATCGACCGGCCTAACTTTTGTGGTACTAAAAAAAGAAGAGCATTCCTAATACTACGTGGTACGCATCCCGTCGCCGTCAAAGGGTAAGCTGAAGACATTAAGGGGTGTTTAATACAGGGACTAAAGTTTAAGAGATGTCACATCGGATGTCATATGGGGTGTTGCATTGGGTATTCGGATACTAATAAAAAATAAATTATAGAATCCGTCAGTAATCCGCGAGATGAATTTATTAAGCCTAATTAATTCATCATCAGCACATGTTACTGTAGCACCACATTGTCAAATTATGAACTAATTAGATTTAATAAATTTGTCTTGCAAGGTAGTCTTAATTTATACATTTAGTTTTATAATTAGTCTATATTTAATACTCAATACATGTTTAAACATATAATGGGACAGCCACTCAAGTTTAAAAGCACAGCACATACGACGGTAAGAATATTGTCGTGCCAAACAAAAAGGCAGCGACGCCGCCGCCGTCGTCGCGGCAGCGCATCACGCATGCTCACCACTAGAGCCTTTGGG
The DNA here is from genome assembly GCA_904845875.1 of Miscanthus lutarioriparius. Lineage (NCBI taxonomy): Eukaryota > Viridiplantae > Streptophyta > Magnoliopsida > Poales > Poaceae > Miscanthus > Miscanthus lutarioriparius. The sequence goes on from CAJGYO010000584.1 coordinate 5,613, forward strand.
ATCGCGAGATGCTTGCGATCAAAGGAAACTTTGCGGCTCCGAGAGCGGACGAGAGAGAAAAAAACATCGGTTCCTCCTCCTCCCATGCTCCCGCACATGTACACTATCCGCTTCGCAAATCGCAATGGCTGGTGACAAATGGCAATCTGAACTAGCGTCAAAAAATGGCAATCTGAACGTGGTAGCCTCCTCTGGACTCTGGAACCTACGTTGCTGTGCTGCACTCCTCTTTTGTCGAACTTTATTTATGAATGAACAGGTGTACGTAAGGTCGTAAGTATATGTTTGCTTGCCTGATAAGCCATAGCTGAAAGTACTGTTAGCTGATTTGTTGTGAGAAAAAAATACTGTTCGTTGGCTGAAAAAGTATGGCTTATAAGCCAAGTGAACCGGACGCATCGCCTTTTCAAGGTTTGTCTTCTTGCCCAGATGCCAAACAGATTGCTTTTCAATTCGCCTTTTCACACAAAGACGGACTCCGCGATATACCAATATACTACATCTTAATAAAAGGGAAAACAAAGGATAAAAAATGAGAGAAAGGACCCGGAGTCCGGACTATTATGCCACGCCTCTTTTGTTGGGGAAACGCGTACATAAATATATGAAAAACTCACTGCCGTGAGAAAAAATGTTGGGAAGATTCTGTCTAATCTTATTTTAGGCTTCTGTTTTGATGATTTGAGCCGTCATGCTGTTCGTTCAGTTGTCTTGATTGTGTGAGACACCTGCTTATCTTCATCCTCTCCACACACATCATATCTTCATCTTTCCTGTTGCTGCTAGCTCCCGTGTCACCCCTACATCTTTCTTAAACAAAACTACCTCACATCACCTTATCTTGGTAGCATATGGGGCGTGCTTGTTTGCCTGAACCATGGTGGCCTACACATATAGTTTCCATCAAAATATCATGTACACTTTACGATCTTATAATGACAATTACATCAAGTATGTACACTTGCTCAGCCTCATCCATAAGACACAATTAAAGATACAAAGAAGAACAATAACAGCAGTTTTGAAAGAAACCTGGTTTCCTGTAGTGGTAACTGGTTGGTGAATGTTAAATTATTCACCTTAGGGCACTCCAGGCTTTGAGTTAATGGAAAAGTTGAAATCTCGAACTGCTTCTTCATAGGATTTTATATTTAAAGTGACTAGCACTAGACACTGCTACAGCCAGCCTTCGTAGGGGCTGCTCATAAGCATTTGTAGGGGCATTTTCGTCAGCCACCCCTACGAAAATGTGACTACAAATCGTTGATTTGTAGGGACTGTTGACCAGCCGTCTCTACAAATCGGATTTTTAGGAGCGGCTCAAGATTTGTATCATCACGAATTCGGCCAAAAAATAGAAAAAAAAATCTAGGGAGGCTCTCACCGGACAGCCACCCGCCCGCTCCGCCGCAGTTGCAAATCACCCCCTCCCTCACGCGATACTCCTCTAACCACGGCACCTCACACTCATTTGTGTTTATAATGGATTTTCTTTCTCCTCGTATTATCCTCAACCGAATTTAAATTGATTGTTTGAGACCCTAAACGAATTCAAATGAAAAAGTTATCAACTACAAAGTTGTATAACTTTTTAAGATCTACTACTTCCGTTTTTGCTCTTTGTCCATCAAGGTCATTTAAAAAATTTGAATTTCAAAAGTCAGAAATTCAAACATTGTTCTTTGACAAGATGATTTCAAATAAAAATTTGTCAACTACAAAGTTTTATAACTTTTCGAGATCTACAACTTTCATTTTTGTTGTTTCTCCATCTGAGGTCGTTTGAAAAATTCAAATTTTAAATTTGAGAAATTCAAACGTAGTTTTCCTTGACAAAATGATTTCAAATGAAAAGTTGTCAATTACAAAGTTCTATAACTTTTTGAGATCTACAACTTTCATTTGGTCATCTTTTCATATGACTTTGTTTGAACAATTTACAATTTGAATTTTCAAAAATGACAACTTCAAACAACATTTTAAAAGAACAGCTGAAAAAAAATCATGAACATAAAATTGTAGAAATGATCAAGACCTACAACTTTTATTTTGGTCATTTGTCCATCCGATAAAGTGGTAGTATGCATTGTTCACCAATTTACATCTCTCTCTTATAGTAAATAAGTAAATTTATGAACAATGCATATTACCACTTTGCTTGATGGACAAATGACCAAAATAAAAGTTGTAGATCTTGATCAGTTCTATAACTTTTATGTTCATGACTTTTTCAGCTGAAATCATTTACTCTTTTAAAATATTATTTTAAGTTGTCATTTTTTGAAATTCAAATTTTGATTTGATAAAAACAAAGTCACATGAAAAAAATAACCAAAATAATAGCTGTAAGAACACAAAAAATTGATAGAGCTTGATTTTAGAAATTTTTAGGAAAAAATCATCAAATTTAAAGTTAGTATGAGTGAGAAAGATTAGTTACAAGTTTTAGCTGAAGATTAAAATGAGAAATCAGAGTTCTTCGATAATTTAAAAATTAAATTTTAGACAACATTTTAAAATAGTAAACGATTTCAAATGAAAAAATTGTAAACAGCAAAGTTCTATAATTTTTCGAGATCTACAACTTTTATTTTGGTTATTTCTCCATCTAAGATCGTTTGAAAATTTTGAATTTTAATACTTAATTTTAATATTCGGCGTCTATTTGTAGGGGCGGCTCGATATCCAGCCGTCCCTATAAATCAGGCCAGGGGCGGCTGATAACGGCAAAAGCCCCTATAAATCTAGGACGGCTTGTTTGGAAACTATTTACAGGGACGGTAAAACAGAGCCTAAAAAAAGAGGTTGCTGCAAATCCTTTTTGTTGTAGTGAGAAAAATCATAAACTCTCTCCATTTCTGAGCGTAATTTATTTGAGATTTTAGTTGGTCATTCTTTTTTACTTGACCTGTCAATATACGACACAGACTGATAGCATGTGGCTGATATTACTAGAGTAATTGTAGAAAAAGCATTGCGTCAAAAATCTAAGAAAAACCTTCCTACATAACTTTCACTATATAAAATAGTGCACTTTAAAAAAAAAATCAGGACAATCATCTGGTTGCGTCGTCGTTCGAGGCAACATACATTTGGAATCAGAGGGATAGATTTTAGAACCGAGTCATTTGACAAGGAAGAAGAAAACGATTCCAGAGACCTTGACCCTGTTTGGGCCTAATCCCATGATCCATAGGCCCACGCCGAGCTCAAACGAGTATATAGCCCAACAACGTGGCCCTCCACATACGCAGCCCAACTGTTGTACCGGCCCGAATCCAACTCCATGTCGTTTCCCCTTCTCTAATAAAAACCGCACGGCCCCGCCCACCCCGCGCTCCTCGTCTTTCACACACCCGTCGCGGTCGCGTTCGGACCTCGGAAGCTTCCGGAGACAGGAGGCCACCCGCCGCTCCCCGTGCCCTAGACAAAAAGAGGTACGCCTCCGATTCCAGAGGGGAGGGGGTTGCGCCGCTCTGATTTCTGATAGTTTGCTGCCAGGAGAGCCGTCTGATTTGCTCCGCCGAGGTGAGCGCTGCCGTGCACTCCCCCGTGGTCTTCCCCGCTTCGAATCTGACGCGGTTGGATGATGTTCGGCGTGCGTTTTGTCTAGTCGATTCGGTCGTTTTCCCTGGTCGAGGAACCCTAGTTCGTTATCGCGTTGTGGAACGTGGAGCGTCGGCCTGTTGCCTTGGGCTGAGGGCGTGTTCCGCACACAATTTTGAAAGTGGGATTGAGTGGTTTCATTGCGCCGAGGGGGAGGGGGAGCTCTTTAGATTCTTTTGGGATTGGTCGTTTGCGCCTTGGAGGAGGGCCGTGCGCGTGTTGAAGCTGTTATTTCCCCGGGGAGGGTGGGATGGACGGCGTGCTGGTAGAACCTCCCAGAAGAATTGTGAGAAGAAAAGATAGGAAGACTTTGTTTTCTTGGGTGCGCTGACTATCTGCTTGTATTTGCTCATACAGATCTACACTCGGTAGCACGTTTATGTATTGTAATACTGGAAAAGTTCATGATGGATGACGTCCACGCATGTGCACGTCTTAAGCAGCATTTTTTAAAATTGATTCTATTGGTAAAATGATTCTAGATACGGGATGGAGTTGGATTCCCTGCATATATAAACAACTAAAGAAGCAATCAGTTTATAACAGAATATATGTCTTTTGTTTAGCCTACTTACAGTAATTAATGAAGAACGTTATACTTTGGTGCCTGTTTGAGTAGATATATAGTTTCTTCATGGCCTTGATTCTTTTTTGTTTTTTATTTAAGAGGATCTGATATGTAAATGCATGATTTTAATGAACGGAATTGCTATTGTGCCGTTTCTAATGAATCTTATTATTTTCTCTTGGCTTCTTAGAACATGGGAAGAAGCTATGATTACAGTCCATCGCCACCAAGAGGTTACAGGAGAAGAACTCGCAGCCCAAGTCCTCGTGGTCGTTATGGAGGCCGTGGTAGGGACCTCCCAACTAGTCTTTTGGTGAGGAATCTTCGTCGGGATTGTAGGTAAGATTCTCCCTGCTCCTGGATCAGTAGTAGAATGGATTTTCTTTGGTGCTGCTTTCAATAGTTATTGAATTGGTAAAGAGAAAATAGGTAATTCATTATAATATTGGAATTTGTCAAAGGGAATAGAATTAGCAGGCTTGTGAGGACTCAATTCTTAATTTTGCTTAAGACATTTAGTATCTTTTTTTTCTTGCAAATAAAAAAAAGCATGTTGATCTTTTATTTTTCAAATTAGCCCCATGGAATGTAGCTCCTGTACAGAACAGATATAAATTGTAAATATACAGTTCTGTCTAGCTATTCTGAGGGATTTGAAATGCATTCTGCTTCATAAGTTATGTCTTATTAATGAAGTGTACCCTCCCCTGATTTTACTGAGTTTTCAGTTCTGAAGTCCTTTTTGTTTTCCATGTTTATGAGGTGCTTCCTATTGCATATAACGATGAGGATGGATTATTCTTTGACACTACACAACTGTAACTTGGCTGTTATGGCAACTGCAGGCCTGATGACCTTCGTAGACCATTTGGAAAATTTGGTCGCCTTAAAGACATATATCTGCCAAAGGATTACTACACTCGGTAAGGCACCTTGTCTTAATTATGTGAGTAGGTGTTTGCCCATGGACTCCTACGTGCAACTTGGCGATCTCTACCTGAGCTGTATAGTACACTAAAGTATATTTGATCCAGAACAGGCTTATGTTCTTTATAAATACCATGGTGTTTCTTGTTTTAACATATTAAATATGTTCTTTACAGATTTTTAAATTGTTATGCTCTGTTTCCTTTGGTTTACACTGGATTGCTTTACCCACCCCCTCAGATTAACAGTGAAAGTAACTTTTTTGAAGACACAAGTCTTAAGAGTACTATTGAAGAAAAGGAAGAAATAGAGGTTTAAAGAGATATGCAAGTTACGAAGAGTTTGAAGTGCAAGGTCAGCAGCTTAGTGCCTGCTTTACCTTTGAGATTGATTTGTGTATCAATTGAAATTGATTTGTGTGTATCACCATTCTTGGAAGGAAGAGTTCGCAGCATGTTGATTTGATTGTCTATGCAGGGGTTTTCTCCTTAATGGTTCCGAACGATTGCTATTTTTAGTGAAGTACTAAAATTTGCTTTCTGTCTCAGGGAACCTAAAGGATTTGGGTTCATCCAATACTTTGATCCTGAGGATGCTTCTGATGCAAAGTACCATATGGATGGGCAGATGCTGCTTGGAAGGGAAATTACTGTTGTTTTTGCAGAGGAAAACAGGAAGAAGCCTTCTGACATGAGGGACAGGGAAAGAATGAGGTACTAGTCCCCTTATGATACCCATTCTATAACTGTTCATTTGTGCGTACGCATCTGCCATAGCATTTTAGGAGGCAAAAGCTAATTTACTCATGCATTTTGTTACTTCTGTAGTGGCAGAGGCCGTTCTTATGATCGGAGGTTGCGCTCAAGGTCACCTGGTTACAGCGATTCTCCTAGGGGTAGATCAAGGTCCCACAGCCCAAGCTACTCGCCAGCACCTAAGCGAAAGCACTATTCAAGGTATGACTTGCTTCCATCCCCCTCCTATGTGCTGATGAAAACTCCATGTGCTTGTAATGTCCCAGTTCAAATTGATTGGCTCGCCTACCTTCTTGACAGGTCCCCGTCTCCTCGACCTCGAGAGAGATCTGTGTCGCGTTCACCAGCTGACAGCAGATCAAGGAGTGCAGGCCCCAGTGTTAGCAGGTCTCCTCGGAGGCAGAGATCTCTCTCTGTTAGCGAGTGAGGTACCTCAGGGCTCTGTGTGGCTATCTGGTTGCTGTTATGCAACTGCATATGTTCCAGATTATTTTTGTCAGCACCCTCGTGTACTCTAGGAGTTTTGAACATGTATGATGTATTTTGTATTCCGAAATCTCTGATGAGTGAAGTGGATTGTGGAACCAACGAACCTTGATGTTCGACCTGTTGACCTTGCACAGGTGCCCATATGATATGAAGTTTTTTTTTTCTGCAATTGATATGGCAGTGTTCAGGTATTCATTGTTCATCCAATCGCCTGTCTCTTGGAGCAGCTGAGCTTCTCTGAGAATATGTGCGTTTTGGTGTTCCTCATTTCCCTTCTGATTCTGAATTGCAGTGAACTTCCGTGCTCAAATGTGTCTGAAGTTTGTAGTTGCATGTTTGCTTTTGTATGGTTTATTTATCCCTGTGATATGGTACCCTTGCGATGTATTGTTACAAGCGCGCAGGGCTGAGAACCTTTCACTACTACTAGTAGTAGTATTTTTGTGAAAGTAGTACGGAAGAAGTCCAACTTGGAAAACATTTTCTTTATTTACTCAGGAGCAACTGTTTCTTTGAAAACATGAATATTATAGGTAGTCCCACGGTTTTGAAATCGTAGCTGGACAAGTAGAGTTTTGAACTCATATTCTGTATGAGAAGAGCGGATTGAGAAAGAAAATAGCCCGGCAATGACCGGGTGAATTGCTTCAACATGACGCGTCGTTGCCCTGCAGCCATGTCAGAGGGAGCTTAACTAAAGACGACTGCAAATTGGTCTTGCTTGGACGACAGTTGCAAAAACTGTACTGGAGTATGCAAAACAAAACAAAAAAGAAAAAGAAAAGAAAAGAGAGCATAGGAAGAGTTTGGCCCGTGGTCAGTCGAGTTCAGACCAGACTCGTGGACCGTGACTTTGACCCTTTGGATAGGTAATAGAAGTAATTAAGGAAGCAGTGGTTCCCCTTGTTAATGAATCCAACAACAAGACGAGAGGAGACCTGCTGGTTCTTCGATGGGGCCCTGCGTGCTAAGATCTTCCGTCTTGTGAGGTCAAGGACTAAACGTTATTTTTACACCGCTGCATACAAACCGTGTTGACCTACATGTTTCATGGGAATGGGATCGAGAGATAACAATTAGAGAACGGAAAATTTGATGGTAGTTGGCTGGTAGGACGATGAGTCTTGCTTGTTGTCTCACTGGCTGGTGGTTATTTCTAGTCTGGGCTAGTTTTAGGCTCGTAAATTAAGCTTCAGTTAGCTGAGCCATCGGCATCTGCATCGATGCTTATCCAAAAGCTCAACTGCTCCAGCGTGGATGGAGTACTTTGTTTTGGGTCTGTTTCATGTATGGTAGCTTGATTCCGGTGAACGATGGAGTTCTGATATGACCATGCAATGCATTGTGCTAGGTAGGCACAGGAAATCAGATGCTTCTGTTGCACGCACCGCACCATTCCCTTTTGGTTTCAGTCAATCGACAATGTCAGTGTCAGCAGACAGAACAGGAGTTTATACGATTACTTTTGAGGAGAAGGTACTATTTAATTTTTTAATTTGTATGTTGTGCGATTAGGACGGTGCAGCGATGGATCTAGTCCGCGGCGGGTCCCATGCATGGTATATATATACACACACGCACACACACACATCGTGCTACGTGGGTCGCTACCTCTGCTGCCACGAGTGGCCGGTCGGCGCACGGCGAGTGTGTGTGTGTGTGCCGTAGGAGCAGAGTACTCCCGTCCCGTGTTAAGAACCGCGTAGGCGTAGGGAACGGGAAGGGCCACGATTTTCATCCACTTTTGTTTTCAAACTAGTACGAGGTCACTATCAAATCTACCAGGTCTACATTGGTGGTCACTGGTCAGTGAAGTGGGGTCTGAAATAGTAATAATGTACTGGTACTGCCGTACTGGTATGGTACGTCATGGCTGAGCAACGTAAGTACGACTAGCATGCAGATGCAGCTGGTTCATGCTCTCCGATGACGCGGTTAGATGAGATGGACCGCCGGTCGCAGAGTCCACGAGTCCTCCACGACACAGACAGCTGGAGACGACCTCCAGTCTAACAGCTTGTTTGTAAGTTGGTTTTAGTTAGGACTTATCAATTAGTCAACAGTATTTTTTTCACAACAAACTAGAATTAGCTAGGCTTATCAGCTGAGAAATTAACCAGCGAACAACCTCTAAGTCTAATTTCTCCGTATACCCTCCTCTCTTTCCTGTGACCGCGAGTCCGCACGCCCGCGGGAAATGCCGCGCCCATCGCTCCTTCCCCCCTGCTCCCCTCCTCTATCTCTGGGCGGGTGGGACCCGAGAGCCATCATGAGGACAAGCACACGCCTCGTCCGCAAGATCCTAGATGCGCTGCGCGCCCCGACCGCCAGCCCACGGATCACCCCATCCCCCGGCGTCCAGGTCGTGCGCCCATGACTCTCTACCTCTGAAACATGAAACACTTGGATGCAACGTACGATTGAAATAGATAAAACATTTGAAACATACAATTACAACATGTGTGTGAAACATATGCAATATCCAGATAAAATATTTGCAAATTGCAACATGAAAACATTTATCGCAACATAAGAGTGATACAGTTGAAACATTTCGAACATACTCTTGCAACATAGGTGTGAAACATATGCAACATTCAGATAAAAACGCATGCAACATACGTCTGAAACAGATGAAACATTTTGAATAAACGCTCGCAATATGTCTCTGAAACACTTGCAACATGCCTATGAAGCACTTGCAACATATAGAACATCCCGATCTACTTTTGCAACATTCATATGAAACACCTGCAACATACCTCTGAAACATCCGAAACACTTGAAACATATATTTGCAACATATTAGAGAGGAGGTCGGGGCCGGTTGATTCCGGCCACGGGGCACGAGCACCACCAGCACAGGTCGCGCTCATGGGTGCCCTTGGCTCGGCAAGTGGGTAGATATTTTTGAGAGAGACGTGGGAGACATAAAGAGGAGAAGGCAGGCTTGGTGGGCCGCGCAAGCCCAGAAAGACAGTGTCTGATCGGATGGACGCATGCCCCTGAGCATTACCGATTTAGAAATGTTTTCTAATAGTCAAAGTTCTGTTGCTATAGATAATTATTTATATTACAAGAAAAATTAGTGTTCAAAGTATATTTTTAAAGGCCGCACTAGTAAGTTAAAGAGTATGGCCCCGTTCGCTTCGCTGAAAAAATAAGCTGAAACACTGTTCGGGCTGATTTGCTGTGAGTGAAAAACACTGTTTCGACTGGAAAAACCAGCTGAAAAAGACGGATTAGAAGAGAAGCCGATATGGCCTATGACATCTTTTATTTTATGACAGAGATATATTACTCCGTGCAGTGTATTCTAGGAGCATGTTAAGATTTTTTTTTATTGCAGACACACTAAAGGTGTGTTTGTTTCCGCGTATAACCGGAATCGAGACGGAAATAATCGAAAATCCCACCCAAACGTATATTATTCTTTCACGATTGTTTCGGCCGCTGCGGCGAAAGAAATCGCAAATCAACTGTGAGCGGCGTTCTCGGTACCGCGAGGGCTTCGGCGTGTTTTCCCCACCGCGGCCGATTTTACAGCCGTTGCCCCTCGGCACGGCACACGTCCGCTTGCCCGCCGCCCTGGACTGTGCTCCGCCGTCGCCTGCTGCCCTGCGCCCTGGACTCCTCTGGCGGTGCCTCTTGAATAGACCTGCAGGCTCGCGCACCCTCGATCGAGGACCCGGATGGGCGGACAGCCGCCCCTGCACGCTTTCCCCTCCGAATCCGGAGGAACGGAGGATGACCGAGGAAGTCTGGGGCAGCCGAGCAAGCAGGACACACGTCTTTTACACTACCGATTGCTATATAATCAGGATAGACAAACACCTATATTTTTTCACCGGAGAATTTTTTTTAGACCGCAGCTTATAACAAAATCTTGTTTAGATTATAATCGATTCTTATATAAGCGGTCCCAAACATGGTCTAACGCTTGAATGAACGCATGCCCAGCATAGTCGCGTAGAGTTGAAGACTCGAAGTAGACGCGGGCGACCAGTAGACGCGGCCGAAAAACTCTGCCGCATCTTGGGCGTGACGAGCGGTGGCGGTCATCCAAACATCCTCTAATCTCTAGTAGTATATGCATGCATGGCTACACTAGTCAAGCAAATTCAGATCAAATCAAACGGCACGCAGTTGGTGTGATCGCAAATAGGAGTGGACTAGTAGCGCGCTACACGTGGATCCAAGGACAGCTAGGAATCCAGTCCATGGCGGCATGGTCACCGCCCACCGGCCGCGCTCGATCCATTCCTCCCATGCTACTGCCTTGGATTCCACGAATTAATGTTGTTTACGTACGTACGTAGTGACTCGTACTACCCTTTTGTTGTTGCTGTGCCTGCCTGCCTGCCTGCCTGTGCGGTGGCACTGCTGCAAGTTTTGACCACCGCCACCCGCCGTCTTCACGTGGCCGCGTCGCCACGTACGGCTACGCGCCGCCGCGCCGGTATTGGCGTTTTTGCTGGACTGCCCCTGCCGACTCCGGCTGCCCTGCACGGCCGCTGCGCCCATCACCGGGCAGCGGCAAAGCTTAATTACCCCTCCTGCTGTTTAACTATCGCAAATGGGCGTGCCGTCAGTGATCTTCCACGTACTACAAGTACAGACTGAGTAATTTAGGCTCACTCTCTGTCATTCACGGATAACCCGCCAGGCAACACCGCAACATGCATGCCAATTATACTCTATATAATAGTGAAGTTGCCAATTAGAGGAACATTATTGATAATGATACCTTTTTGGCGATATACAAGTACAATGTATGATCACTAACTATCAAATTGGCGATGGACGGACCATCTCATCACCAGCCTCACAACAAATGTATTCTAATCATTTGCACCACTTACAAACTTTTTCAGACAGGCATATATTTGTCCAGCCGTACCAACCGGTCGACGTGGCCACTGGCCACTGGGGGCTATATAGTCAGACGCTGGATTAAGCTTTAATTTCTGTCATATATACAGAGATAGAGAGACACACTCTCTCTTCACCCAGTCATGTTGCAATATGTATATATATAGTGCACTGTCCGTCTTGTACGTCGTTTCGAAAGCACAATACGTAGTTTCGAAAGCACAAGCATGTACCTGGCGTTCCCTATCATGACAAGCATGAATATATTAACTTACTTTTTTCGTAAGATAAGAAGATACTAGGATATACGATATAAAGAAACCCCAAAAAAGGTAGTTGACGGTGCTGACTGCTGAAGACCATCACTACCGGTGGAGCGGGATCTTTCCTGTGTGGTTCCCGTCCGGCCCCAGATTCAGAGCCCTAGCGCTAGTGGAAAGTGCATCACCGTACATATAGTAATAAATAAACAGACAAAATTACATGCCGGAGCCGACAAATCCGGCTGTCGTCGTCGTTCTCGCCCCATGATCCAGAAGAGACATGTCATCCATCTTAGATTTGCCACCTTGCTGTCCGTCATGTGCACCGTCATGTATGTCTATATATATCGATCGGTCGATCCAAATTAACAATGATCCTACCAACTCTGGGCTGGACCAGCAGAAAAGGCTAGCTGTAGCCTGTACGAGCTAGTGCACGTACTCCCTCCGTCCCGTTAAGATTGTCGCTCGGGAAGCGGGATTGTGAGGGGGGCACGGTTTTCCAACGACAAACTCAATGGGACGGAGGGAGTACGCAGCGGTTTCGCCAGCAGCCACGTACGTCAGACATGACGACCTCTTCTCGGTATCATCCGTGCTCCTAATAACGAGGGTGTTTAGTGCACCGTATTGGCCCGTTCGCTTCGCTGAAGCCCAAACACTGTTTCGATTGATTTGTTGTGAGAAAAAAATACTATTTTAATTTTTGATTGAAAAAATAAGCTGAAAAAATGGATTATTGTTATGGGCAGGGCATGCATGCATACTTGGAATTCAGTTCTCTTCTTATACACGAGTACCTATTCTGGATTCCTTGCTTGCATGGCATCTTCTTATATGCTACCGTTTATACATACATTATATTTAGGGTCTTTTATTTGTATGCCATTAAAAAAGATGATCTAATCGTCTATGTCCCTAAAAAGTTCGATCTATCGTAAGTGTCTAAGCTCGAAAAACTTTTCTCTCTCACGCCATTCTGTCTATTTGCAGCACTAACAGTGTGAAATGTGGGTGGCAAAAGACTTGAATGCCCCTAGAACTTTTGTTTCTCATGTGCCACTGCCTGCTGGGCGGCAACCTGATGGCTCTTGAACCGGGAAGGGGCCAAGGGGGCAGCGGGCACCTGCCTTTGCCGTCGGGCGGTCCAGCCGTCCAGGCGTCACGACTCCCGAGAGCCGCTGCCTCTATATAAGCGCCACCACCGCGGCACCACACCCCCAACGGCCCTTGCGTTTCAGACGCTGCAACGAAATCCAAGCGCTATCCAGCTCGGCGCCTCCCGCTCGTCCACCGCCATGGATCCGACCAGGCAAGGCCGCGACCCCTCCGGCCGCGGCGCCTACTACAACCCAGCGCAGTTTCCTGACCTCCCCTCCTCCTCCTCGTGGTGACAGCCGCGGTAGCCTCTGCTTCTGGAGCAGGCCACGCCGCCGCTGCAGATGAACCCGCGGCCGCATCAGGGTGGCGACATCGGGGACCAGAGCTCCACGCGCGTCGGCATCCCTACCGACGGCAACATCTCGAGCTACGACGCGCTCCTCAACTTCCCCATGCCCGGCACCCAAACCTCGGTGCCGCACCGGCCGTCGACGCCGAACTTCATCAGCAGCCAGAGGCAGTACCTGCCTCAGCATGGCTCCGCCGCTCTCTTCTCCACGCTCGGGTACAACGACGTCTTCAACCCGCACGCCTCCGTCTATCGTCCCTGGGCGGCAGCGGCAGTCTGCGCTCGGCCCGCCGCCGCCCCCGGCTTCACCGCGCGGGGCGGCAACTCCACCAGCAACGACCCGAACACCTCCGCCGGTGTGATCGGTGCACGTCGGGGCCCAGTGGCTGGCGCTCCAAACCGTTAGGCGCTTCAGGATGTCGAGACGAACCCGGCCCTTGCGACGAACCCGGCAAGCTCGGATTGGTTGGCCTTCCTGCTCGATCAAGACAACGGCGAGCTCATAGCTCATCTGTGTGTGTTTGCTTTGGTGTTGTTTTGCTTTTGCACGGTGCAGGGAGACAGCTCTGAGGGTGCTCATCAGGGTGGCGGCGCGGAACTTCCCCGAAGTACTGCAGCAGCTATTCAGGTGCCTAATCGAGGGATGGATGATGGAACAGAGCAAGGGCCCGGAACTGCCTGAGCATTTCGTCGCCACGTTGCCTTACAGCTGTTGCTCGGTATGTAATGTAGCTACCCACAACAGCCCTGGAGGACGACATACGTATTGCTACTGATGGCGTTTTTCTGATGAACTTCCGTTTAGATTTTCACCCGTGAGCTCGCCGTCCCCCGCTTCCGCGACATGGCCACGTCCTATTTCGGGGGGATGAGCGTGATGCTATGCCTGGAGAACGCGACGAAGCATGAGCTCGGCATTGATCTCGAGGACACCATCTTGACCCATGCCGTTGAGATCTCCAAGAAACAATACGGGTGAGAGCTAAGCATATACCATTACAACATGAGTTCATTCACTGCGTGGTTCTTCTCGATCGTCACTCCTAACGTTCGTTCTCAATCTGGAGAAACTAACGGGCGGGCCGGGAAACCTCCTTCCGGCCGGCATTCGCATGCCGCAGCAGCGTCTTCTTGCAGGAACTCTTCAAGAGAGGCCACCATGATCAGCTCGAGGACCGCATCAGGGCGCTCATCGTGGACGATCTCGTGGCGTGGTCCACGGACACATACGGGCACTTCGTGGTACAGGCGTGCTTTCGCCCCCGCGCTAGTCCGTCTCCGGTGCCTCCGTTGCAGCGTGGGCTCGAAGCGTTCTTGCGCCTGCCCGCCGAGCGGCTCCGAGAGTTGGTGATGGACTACAATGCCTACCACGTCCTCGGCTCGCTGCTCCAAACCAGCGTAGACGTAAGTATTCGCCTATCCTTCCTGTCACGCCAACAGTGGGCCCGCGCCGGCCGGCCGCTCGGTCGTTCGTTAGCTGAGACTGGCGTTTCATCTGTGCCTGTGCGGAACGTGCCATGCAGCACGGAGCGGCGCCGGCGGAGGCGATGCAGCTTGCAGAGCGGATCTTGGGGATGCCGCGGACGAGACGGATGCTGAACTCCATCGTCCGGCGGGTGATCGACAAGAGCAAGCCGTAGCTATTTTGCACTAGTAGTCGATGATTTGCTCCGCTGAGTCAGAGCGCGCCACCATGCCTTAGACTGTACTCCGACTGTGAATTGTGTGTTTGACTTTGATTGATTGGCATTGCTTGCTGACGTACACGGCCAAATGTCTCTGGTTTCTCTGTACAATGCTACGGGTAACTACTGTACATCTCTAAACATTTCGTACAGTTTAGGCTTGTGTAGTACGTATTACTACTACTACTCCGTGAGCTTGACATCTGTTTGTATCCATCCGCTAATGTTGTGTCAGATTAAAAGTCATTGCAATTTGTGCATGCATGTCTTTGGTACCGTAAAGGTTCACCGCTCAAGCTCGGACAATTTACCACACGAGATGGCTCCTCAAAGGCAGTGGTGGCACATGAGAAACAAAAGTTCCAGGGGCATTCAAGTCCTTTGCCATCCATATTTCACACTGTTAGTGCTGCAAGTAGACAGAATGGCGTGAGAGAGAAAAGTTTTTCGAGCTTGGACACTGACGATAGATCGAACTTTTTAGGGACATAGATGATTAGACCATCTTTTTTAATGGCATACAAGTAAAAGACCCTTACATTTATACATGTATGCGTCTATATGTATACGTATATGTCCGTGGTTTTGGTGATGGGATTCGTCTCTTTACGGTTGTGTGTCTAGAGTGCCGGCCCTAGGGCACGAGGTGCGACGACCGAGGGCCTAAGCGGAGGAGGGCCCCAAGTTCAGGTATACAAACCCCCAGGTCCTATAGTTCATTAGGCATTAGTAAACTTATGAGAAGAGAGACATAGAACTGGTCAGGCGGCCAAAAAAGACAACATCGCTATTTCTTTCCTAGTTTTTTTTCCGCACGGCCCTCGGGTAGAGAGGAGGCGAGGAGTCACGCTGCACACAACAGACTCTGATCGTGAGTTCGCGACGTGCGCCTTACACACGCGGAGCTGGCAAGCCGCGCCGCCGTGAAGTAGACTACCGAAGACACGGACACGGCGCACGAGGACGGCGACTAGGCAGGGCTCCAAGACGACGACATCTTGATTCTTGGCTTCTTACGAATTACGATCACCGATCAATTGTTTAGGTCCAAGGTATTTTTTTTCCTTTTTATTTTTAATCCAAATTAATTATTTGTATAGTATTCCAGACTTCTAGTACTTTGTACCCATATAGTTATATTTTTCTTCTAATTTAGGTGTTAGAATTTTAGAATGTTACCTAAGAAACATTTGTCATGGGTGAGAAAAGAAAATGAATATATTGCTTTTTTAATCTACATTGTTCTTCGATAATTATCATACATCTACAAATATATTGCTTAATCTATATTGTTCCTCGATAATTATCAGAAATGTTAAATTAAAAAAAAGTTATGAAATTTGCTTTCGTTTTGTAAGTAAAATTAGTGTATATATATTATAAAATTTTATATATAGTGGGGCCGTTGTGACGAGATCGCAAGAGGGCACTTACAATCGTAGGACCGGCACTGTGTGTCTACGCACTGCCCGGCATTTGCGTTGAGGGGTCAACGTACGTCGTCTAGCTAGCCGGCCGTTTCTGTTCTTATTTATGTGAGTGATAAAATATTCCAATTCTTTCTGGCTTGTGCTTGTTCTCATTTAAGCCTTGTTCGGCTAGGGCATATCACGCTAGGAATCATTCCGGCCAATGAAATCTTATATATTTTTATAAAGTAAAACCTCAATACCATGTTGAATTAATTAATCTATTAAACACCTTTTCATTGCAGCTCAGGACACGTTAGCCTAGCCATCAATTCATGTCTGGATCCAAGCAAATGAAGAGTTTGAGACTGTTGAACTCCTGATGTCTCCCGCTGAACCGCTCTCATATACTGTATGTAGCGGCAAAAAAAGCAAATAACTCTTTCCTTCCAATCTCCTGCAGTCCTGTTTTAGCTTCATCGCCGGCCCCTCCTTGCTGTACCATGCGGCCATGCCACTTCGCTGCACTACTGCATTTGGAATCTTCTCCTCCTTCACCTCTAGATTTTTTTTACGTTTCTATCAAATTTCTTTTGAATATTAAATCAATTTCCTTCTTTTTTATACATTTTCTATGTTAACATCCACGGCTTCTTTTGTCTCTGGTATAGGTACTGTAGGATACACTGTGCATGCGTGGTTTCCATTTTCTCCTTCTTTCTTTTCAAGTCCTAATCACCTAAGCTTCTGTTGCTCCATGGTACCAATATGACACTTTCATCTTCTTTTGTCTCTGGTATAGGTACTGTAGGAGGTAGCACAAGCAACTTAAGAAAAACATTGCAATAGTTTTTTTACAACGCTTCTCTAAGACATTTCACGTTTCAGTTTCATCATATATGTACCAGAAGTTCAGATATATATAGATACATGTTTGAGTCTGACTACGTCAAATTGGCCTATGTATGCCTAAGAACTAAGGAAAAGAAAACTATCTATAAGAGCCTATGGTAATTTTTTTCATGCATGCATTTGTACACAGACTTTTAACTTCATATTTCTAGGAAGTACCTGACAGAATAATCTACCTCTTTATTATTCATCCTATACTGCAATTCCGGCTCCAAATCCCACGGCAACGAACAGGGAATTCATCTAGTTCTTATATAAATTAAGCAACGATTCCGCCAGGAAGAATTCCTGAGGGTCATTCCCCGGGAAATGAACGGGGCCTTAAGGAACATCGATCGATATAATCGACACCGATATGATTCCTTTTTTTTAAATCAATTCTTCTAAATAAATGTACCCCATTATGATTGATATTTTTTATCTAAAAGGGAATAATTCCAGCATCTACAACATACAAAGTGAACTCTTACAAGGTTTTCAGCACAATTGCGGATTATCAAATTAAAGGAAAGAGCACACTTTAAAGAAAGCAAAGTCTACTGTTGCTTTTACATCTATTCTTGGCGAAGATATCCAGAGTGATAACCCCTGAAGCTTAATTGATATGCCTTTATTCAATTTTTTCCATCTATTCTCAATACAAAAACAAAAGAGAACATAAATAATGATAAATGTCACTAATATGAAATTGGAGGGGGGAAAATAAGTTCCCATGGTGGTTAAAATCGACTTTTCCCACTTAGTTGATTAGGTAGAGCTCATACCTTTTTCTACAAAAAAAAGTCACATATTTATGTATACAGATATTCTGATCATCACTTAGACGTGGACCCGAATGATTCATGAGAACCAACTACAAAACTACTCCCTCTCGATACAAATGCATGTGGATTGTTTTAGGTTTTGTCCTAAGTCAAATATTTTAGATTTGACCATCAATAGCTAGCAATGTAAAAAACAGACCATCCATCTTCTAGTCCAAGCTAGCCACTGGATGGGGTAGCAAGGGGGACAAAGAGAAGGGTGAGTACATCGAAATGTACTCCACAAGTGTAGGAAAGTATGACATGAGGCCAACACAAGGAAAGGCTTACATGGTTTGACTCAGCACTTAAGCGACAAATCATATTTCACCTTAAAACCTTAAGCACCTATTTAACTAAATGTGATCACCTCCAACACCTTAGAACAGAACCGAACCAACACTTGGATTCCATCCAAGCTCCCAACCATTCCCTCATCAAGGGAACCACCCAACCATCCGAACAAGAGCCATCTAATCAAGAAGAAGTCCAGGCCGCTCTTGACCATGAGCACGGCTGATATATTAGTTTTACACTCTGCAGAGGCTGCACACTTTCACCACGAGTCGTGTTTTCCCATCACGCTTCACACTACCAAGGTGCTTAGCAGGGTCACACTACAAAGCCTTTACAAAGCTCTTCCAAGCCTGTTTTACACCTTCTCTAAGGTTCCACCGCTAACAGTGGGTGCCAACACCACTGCAGAAGTCCCCTCTTGAGCCACAAAAACTGACCCGATGTAGCATAACTTGGAGGAACTAATTAATTAGCCAGGTCCAGCCCACCCAGACCTCATGGTTGCGAGCATTTCATAATATTAAGTTTGATGCCACTAGATCCATCATAAATAGTAATTCCATAATATATAAATACCTCTATTCGAAATATGGATTTTTCATAGAAATTGCTCATTGAAGTTTAGCCTTGCCGACTAAGTCAAAGCCCTAATATGTAGGAGTACCATTTTCACAGAAGAAAAACTACACACTTGGTTCCAAAAAGAGAGCATTATTTCTAACTTCCTCTTAGGTCAAACCGTCTGAAGTGTGGCTAAGCTTATATAGAGAGAAGAGTACTAATTAAACTATTTGTGATACTAATTAAGAATTACTAGCAAAAATGTCTGTGCGTTGCAATGGAAGAAAAAACTACAAATATTAATAGAAAACAAGGATAGGACATTACATTTTTTTTTGTTTTACCATCTGAATAAAGTTTAGAAACTATAATTTATTTATGATGACCATGACATTCATAATATTGGCAACAACTTTAATTTAGTTTGTATTGAATTAAAGTACAACTTTAATTTTAATATTATCCATGTATTGGTAGAGTTAAATATTGAGTTTCATGATTTTATTTGAGGACCAGTAAAAATATGTAATTCTAATATTTAATTACAGTCAGTAAGGAGTTAGTTGTCATCATGACAACGATTAGTGTGTCAGTTGATCATTATAGCCCTTGTCAAGGATTTGCTTGTATATGCGTACAACTTGAAGATACATTTATTTAGATTAAATTGATAGTAAATAACATTTCAATTCGTTGTTACATTATGAGTTGAAGTCGGCTTATCCAGATTCCAATAAAAATACATTTGTTTCTAATTAAAACTACATCAACAATACAATTTAGTGATGAAAATATTTATTTATATTAGAAAAAAGTTAAGAGTTCAAAGACCTATAATAGTGTATTTACTTTTTATGTTTTATGCTTACAACAAAAAATAGAAGAAAGAAAAAATGCACATGGAATTGAGTACATAAACGAAAAACTAATGTTTCCGTGGTTGGCAGAGCGGGTGTTTCCAAGGTGGCCAAGCTGATGGTTAACAGAGGCCTAAGATCATCTCAAAGAGTTCCCTAAATCCCTTCATAATCCTTGGTTTTTAGAAAGATTAGAAAAAAATCATCTCCAACAACTTGTAATACTTCTTCCTAAAATTTAGGCACTTGGAAAATCTTCTCCCGTTCCGCGTAACTTTATGCGGACGCGACCTCGCGTGGATATGGCTTCCCGCGCGGCGTCCTTCTTCCAGCGATTTCTTTTGCCGCGAGTCTCTCCTTCCCGCCGCCACCGCGGCGGAGCCTCGTGAAGTACATGAACGTCTTGCACTCTTGCGCACGTCGCGGAGGCTCGTGAGGTACACCACTGCCTTCCGCTCGCCTCCCGGCGGCCACAGGGGCGACAACTTGGCGTCGCGGCCCTTGCTTCGCGTCCATTTGATCTTCTCTGAACGCGATGATGCAGGCACGGACAAGGCCGGAAAGCTCCAGAATGTCGCCGGTGGCATGTCACATGCATCCGCGTCCTTCCGTAGCTGCTGCCTGGGTGTCTCGTTTTCGGCGGCGTGGTTGCTGTGGCTCTTCATCTACTCCACTGACAACGTCGCGTGCCTGCACGAGCCCGAGTGGCGAGCGCTGCCGGCGAGGCCAAGGGTGCCGAGAATAGATACGGTCCTCAGCCGCAGCCGCTGGCGGTCGAAGGAGGGCAGCGGGAAGCTCCGGCGCGATACGAAACTATATTCAAGTACCATTTGCTCCTGTGTATATGTGTATATTCAAGTAATGCTCTTGGCCGGCTACACGCCTGCTTGCATGCTCCTGTTTGCATGGCACTGTTTGCTGGCGCAAGGTGAAGCTGTTGCTTGCTTGGTGCCGTCTCTGCTTGCCTAGGCGGCAGCAAGCTGGCGGCTGGGGTGGCCCTGTGGCAGCGGCGGTGGCTGGGAGTTGGCGGCGGCGGCAGGGTGGTTGCGGCGTGAGAAAGGGTTCGGCGCACCCCTTGCAGTCCCGCGACAAAAAAAAGTCGTGAAAATTGATGTGGGGCTCAAATTTAATTTTTTAGAAGTTATTTATTGAAATCTGTTGGAGATGTCCTTCTTTTTTTCTTCCAATACTTTTTTAGAAATTTGGAAACTACATGTTTTTAGGAGAAAAAAATAAAAAACTCTTAGAGATACTCTAAATAAAGATCGTTTTGGCAGTAGTTGAGCGGGTTCTTAACGGACTCGGTGGAACACGTGGGTGGGAGAGCCTCACCGCTGTTTAGGCTAGACGAAAAGTTTAATGGCAGAAATTTTGGCTGTTTAATATTAGGCTAGCAAATGTGTCCGTGTTATAACATAACCAATATATATAGTATTCGGACTCCATATCATTGCTAGACGTGAGTTGTTCCAACTTGTATGAGCGCGAATCTTGAGTCCGAGTCGCATACAAGATACATAGGGCGCGACCCAATACGTATTGTAATCACACGTCTCTTCATTAGGTTGTTGGAGGAGGGTTGGATGAAAAAAAAGTAGAGAGAAATTTTGTCTCTTTAATATTATACTAGCAAACATGCCCGTGTGTTGTAACGGGATTCAATACATAGTGAGTTGTAGCACGGGTCATGAGTTTGAGTCAAAAATTAAATTAATTAGTGGTAAAAATCTTTGTTTCTTAAGGAGTCAAAGTTTAAAATGGTTGTGATCTTTTATTTATTGTTTGTTTTTGTTTTTATTATATTTATTAGAACACGAAAAAACCAGGTGTAGGAAACAAGTCAAGCTAGTGTAAAAACATCCATGAGAAAAAAAATCTGAGCATACTCAAAGCCAATTAAGTAAAAAACAGTCATGACAAAAATTGGAAAGTACTCTAGAAAAGAAAAAAATCAGAACATATTCGGAGCCAAGCGAAAAGCGTTCAAATGAACGTCAAGCAACACGTACTGGAAGCAAGTAAAAACGAATAAACCGGGAAAAGTGAAAAAAGAACAAAAAATAATCAAAACAAAGAAATTCTACCATTCTTTTCTCTTTATTAGATTTCTATTCTTATATTTTTTGCATTTGGATTAAGATTTCTTTTCCGGTTACTCGGAGTTAGGAGATCTAATTGATTAAAATTCCTAATTGTCCATATTATTCAATTTTTCCTATTTGGATTAAGATTCCTATTCACCCAAAATCAGAGAGATTTAATTGAATTATGATTCCTAGTTATATAAAGAGAAGGGTTATAGGCGGTTTTCCACATTCATAAAGTTGGTTAAGGGATGACCGGATAAAAAAGATAGGTGGAAAGAAATTTTACCTCTTTATTATTAGGTATAGATATAGATTATATTTATCATAAAATGTATTTTTATAGCATACCTATATGATGTCGTAGATGTGCTCTCTTTTTCCTAGCACGGTAGGAGTACCATTTATCTCCGCTTCCCCATAAAAATGATAGAGTAGGGGCTACTCTACGTCTCTACATATAGGAAACTTACGGGCTACTCCACTTAGGCCGTAAGGAGCTACGAAGGAGCACATTTGTTCTTGTTCTTGCGGAAAAAAAGGAACACATTTGTTATTCAAAGTGTAGCTACGCGTGAAGTTTTATTTTTCTAGGTTAGGTCTTGTTTGGATGTTCATGTATTCACATTAATAATCCATATGTATTAAGGTGGATTAGAGTACAAAATTAGTTTTGTTTTCACCTTAATCCACCTCAACCCATTATTGATCGAGGTAAATACATGAGCATAAAAACAAGCCCTTAATCTCTCCTAATTTAAGTGAACTGGGTGAATTAAAATGTAGCGAAAGCCCTTGAATGTGCTTGTTTGGTTTCATGTTTGGGATTGAAAATCGATCGTCGACTCAGAGGAGAGAAAAAACGTTCCAAGGACACGAGTCAGTTATCATTTTCTTCTTTTCACAAACAATGAAGTCTTAGCTGATACCGCGCGGCAAAAGTTTGGTTAACCGTCTTTCAAAACATGACAAAAAAAAACAGTCTTAGCTGATGAATTATACTGTCCCAAGAAAGCTCACCCTCCAAATTTGTTGGGAGATTCGAGGCTCCAATCCCATTTTGACACGACAAACATGACAGAACCGACCGACCAGTTTTGTTCGAAGTCAAAATTCAGCTAAAACAAGAGCCATTGTGTTGACACAAAATGTGACGCACTGTGCCGCACACACAGCAAGCCGAAAAGCGTAGCTTCAATCGGGTGCCCGGGTGCTTCGTGATCCGGAACGTGCCAGTCAGTTTGACCTGAAAGAAACTGACAAGGGATAAAACAGTTAAATGTCAAACCGGAACATGTCGGGTGAGACCAGACAGTTCCGTATATACGGCCCTGAAGCCACTTACAACGACATACAGCTATAGGAAGCTGTCTGCCAACAAGTTTATAAATCATTCGGCTAATCGTAGGATGGACATACGTAAAGATCTGATTGCCGAATGCATATGCACGGGAAGACATGTTTGAACAAGTGAAATTGATTATGCGTTAATGCATATCCAAGCTCAGCAATCCAGCCGAGTTGGGGTCCATGAAGAAGGAACGTATAGATAAACACGATTAAGCCAATCTAAAACCTGCGTCTGCCGCACGACACCTAGTTTCGTCAAAAAAACTTAAACGTGATTAACATACATGAACCCACAGCATGTGACAATCTAGATTAAAATAATTCAGCCATTACGAGCATGTTATCTATTTGCAAAGGTATTATGAAAGTAATGATCATTGAAGCTCGAATAAAACCATAGAAGAGGGCCGAACAATATCAATCTAGATTGGGCAAAAGTGTGTTACAAATATATAAAATATTTAAAACATGCAACACAGGATAACTTGATGAATCTATTTAGATTTTGCCGTAATCTAATAGAGTCGATAAACATCTTGCTTCCACTAAGCATATTGAGCAAACGCGCTTTGCCATACGGTATCTACTCATAAACAAAGTATAAGCAAAGACTTCTTGATTGTCAAGCAAAGATCCGCGCATACGATCATTGAAAACAAACAAGACTACTTGCATCACGTCTAAATCCACCGCATGATACTAAACATGATAACAAGGTTGTCGGAACTTACGGAGGTCGACGGATCGATGACTCCTCTCGAAGAACTCGACGACACGACAAAAGGACTCGAAAGTTGGCACGGGGCCGGTTGTATTGATTTGGTTGTGAACGCCTATTACAATGGTCGAGGGTCAATATTTATACCCTAGACGAAACACGAGTCCTAAAAGACTACGATTTACAAAGGAACTCTTAAATAAACTTGGAAACTACGATTCCTTGCCCCAAACTCTCAGAGTCCTTTATTATTACAACTTTCATCTTTTCGATCGGCTTTGCTTGCCATCTTCTGCTTTCCCGAATGGAGTTACCGCCTTCCAGAATAACCGACCGCACAAGCATTTAGCCGACCGCTTGCGTTGTTTGCCGAACACTCTTCTTCCTGCATGTGGGTCCACCTGTCATCTTCCAGAATTGACCAAAATCCAGTGTTAACACATGCCCCCTCAATTTCGGGATAAAAGTTGTTTTATTCTGAAATTGACCACAAGCTCTTTCATCCTCCTAGGTCATCACCGTTCAAAACCGCATGACCATTGCCCAAAATTTCAATCTTTCAGTAAGTAACTTGAACCTCCTTTAAATCTTCAATGGCGACCCAGGATGAAGTCCCAGAGGTAAACTTTATTTCTATTCGCAACTTTCATCCCATCCTTTCCTCCTCTTTTGACTTATTCCCTCGATTTCAATCATCTTCTAAAGGAGTACAAGAGCGATTTTGATCCCTTACGCCGCCAACCCCGACTCCTATTTCCTTGGCCCAATGGGAAATCCGACCCTACGAAATCATTGAGAAGGAAACTCAAAGAATTCCTTTCAAGTATGGAATTACCTCACCAAACCGATGGCCAAACACGTTCAAGAATTGGCCATTTCCCCCAATCACCGGATGGCGCAACTGGTACAGGAGAATGTTGGAGAAGAGCAGTGACCCTTTGGGAAAGTCGGGACATCGGTCATTGTCGGAGTTATCTTTAGCGAGAGACACCGGGAATGATTCCTTCGATAGCGACTTCTCATTTTTGGTCTGACGCTACCAATGCCTTTATCTTCGGCCATGGTATTATGACCATCACTCTAGCCGACATATACATGATGACTGGTTTGAATGTGTCATTGCCAGTATATCCTTATAAGTACAAGAGCAAGAGTAATCAAAGAGCCGTTAGTTCTGGATGTGGATGGGTCAAACATATTCAGAATTACATGAATGCATCTGGCGCCGTCTCTGACAAAGAGTTGAAAGCTTTCATGAATATGTGGCTATGCAGATTCATTTTTTGTGGAAAATCCAATGAACCAACCCTGAATCACATGGTAATGGCTGAAGACTTAGCTGCAGGCACCCAGATCCCATTAGGCAAATATCTTTTAGGGTCTGCTTATCATATGATGCATCAGATCACCCTTCAGATGTGCCAAGGTGGAGAAATTTCTTGTGTGAATGGTCCCTGGTGGCTAATTCAAATGTGGCTCCAACTATATATGCATCAGATAACCCCTGTGAGCCTCTTCAACCTAAGCTTCCCCTCAGTTAACTATGCTGAAGGCAGTACAGCAAAGGTTAAAGCTTGTCAGACTTATGGGGAAGCAGCAGCATCTATAAGCATTGATATAGACATTGGTCATCTCTTCAAGCTATTTTTCAAAGGATTCGGCAATGTGCTCTGGTTTCCTTACAGGGAAAATGAAGATCTGACTTTGCCCTGCAAGTTTAGCTATGAAATTGGTTGTTCAGGCCAAGAATCCACAGATATTTTCAACTCCTTTATCAAACCTTGCACTTTGCCAGCCAAATTTCATCATGGGAGATTAGTACAATCCACCTATGAGTTCTATTATCCCAACATGGTAGCCAGACAATTAGGATGCGCCAAGCGCTTCAAAATTCCTCTTCTCAACAATCATAAAATCAAGGGAAGCAATAATGAAGGAATGGAAGCCAAGAAGGTCTTTGAATTAGGATGGGAATTACCAATATATGAACCATCTCCATTTGGGCTAATAGATGTTGCTCATCCCTCTTTGTCTCTTGGTGGCAAGAATGGCATGCTCATATCTTCAATATAGCAGTTCATTCTTTATGCAAAAACTTGCAACCCGATTTTGCTTACGACGGTGAGGTAATTTCATTATGCCCATCATTTCTTATTCTTGAATCCACTTCTTACTTTAACATCCGGTTATGCACAGGATCTTGAGTTTACTTCCCGCCAAAGCAATTCAAGATACTATCCATTTGGTCCCAAACCCGCTCTGGGGTTTGATGCTCCAAACTTAAAGGAATTCATGAAAACTTCGCAACTTTGGATTCAGCACCTCTAAAGGTACTCATAAGAACTCCTGCTACTTCATTTCTTGCATCTTCCAGAGGAAAAAGCAAAAGGAAAACACCGAAAGTTTTCTCTTACCCAAGAAACCAAGGACCAAGAAAGCCAGATTATCCCTTAAGGCATGAACCTACATTTTCTTATCAGGTCAACCATTTCATTTAGCGATAAGCCCTGACTATCTCTACATTCATTCCTTCCACTGCAGCCACAAGTCGAAATTCCCATACCGGGTAATACCTCAGCACTGAGAACCAACCCCCAAGTTTCTCATCAAGATGAAGAAATCCATGATAGCGAAATTTGAGAGACCCATGAAATTTGAAGGTTCAAAGGCTCATAAACCTGATGAGACTATAGGTAACATTGCTCAACCAATTCTCCTCTCCTTTCTCTTTAACAACATCTATCTCTTATGCTCATTATCACTTACTTTTATCGAGAATAGATGAGATTTTAGATGAACTGGCAAGGAAACTTCTCTGATCAATCTCCAGATCCGTCTCCTCTGAACCTTCAATCAAGTCCTCCAAAGAAGCAAGCGAGGTATAACCCATCCCGATGACCAATCATTAGCAACAGTAATGCCTTGTCTCATACTATATTTTAGCAAAATTACCCAATCGGCTAACACCTTCTTTCTTCCTCTTTGTCTAGAAGAACATCAGTAAACCGACCACCAGCTACTCCTTCTCTATTGAGGACTACATTATTGAGAAAGGTGAAGAGATCACTTCTCATCAAACTTTGTCACTGGAGAATCAGGCTCGGCTAAAAGAAGTGATTATTCTGCTGAATAAGGATACCATCAGTCTGGTTCAGGATGCAGACCAGATAAAAGACCTCCTTGAACTCATTGATCAAGATATCCCTTCTGCTCTCAAGGCTCCCCTAGAATCTGCAGCCCATCTTGATGATCACTTTGCTATGGTGAGAAGGGCAACCAAGAACATATCTTCGAGGGCCGCTTTGCAGAAGGATAGATCTTTGAAAAAGCTGGAGATTAAAGATCTTCACTCTCATATCCAGACTACGAGAAATTCTTTGGCAACCTTGGAGCCTGAACTGAGATCCATGGAGGATGAAAAAATCAGACTAGAAGCTCAACTAGCCGAACTGAATGCCAAAATTCAGTCTCACAGGGCCCACATAGCCAATCTGCCGAAGAACATAGAAGCAACTTCACTAAAGATAGCTTCGACCATCAAAGAAGACCAGCAGATCAAAAATAAATTGTCCAGCATCCAGAGTTCTGAAGATGAAGATCAAAAAGTGCTAGATAATGTTAGCCGAATCAGGACTGAAGCCATAGAAGCAATCAATCATCTTCTGAACCAGTAGACATTAGGCTTGTAATAAACTTTAAGTGTGATACCCTTTTTTCCTTGATTAAACAACTTTATGTTCACTTATTTTCATTCGTTCGGAAAAAAGCAATCGGCCATTTTCCCTTAAATTACTCGATTAGAATATAGCCGATTGTCTCCATTCTTCCGATAACCGAACGAATCCAATCCAAATACTGTGAAGGTATAGTCGAACAATGTTGGCTTCAATAAATCATGGAGATATTCAAGCGACGTTCGACTTAACTCAGACCTGGCCCAGTCCAGTAACGGTCCATCAAAAGGGAGAAAACCCACTCCGCCGTTCGGGATTCTCGCCCCACAACCCCGTGGAACTCGCCACGATCCCTCGCTTCGGCTTATAAATAGACTTTTCCGTTGGCCTTCATCACTATCTTCGCCTCAGCGTTCTCACATCCGTCTCTTCCACTTCTTTCATCCGATTCACTCCAGAAGGAAACCCTAACCTCCATCAAAGCAAATGACGAACAGTGGCAACCGTGGCAAGCGTCCTTGAGCGGGACGGGAAGCTGAAGAAAGGCGGCATCGCTTCTTGCCGGCGTCGTGGGTATGATTGACTTTTGCCCCTTTGCAACTTCCTTGTTCATCTCTTAATTTCGATTTCCTCTTTCTCATTCATCAGGATAAGGGTCATCGGCTCCACCAATACCATCTCCTTCCTCCGATGTGGCGGCTCAAGCAGGAACTCCATCATCCGGCTCTCTCGGGTCTTCCGGCTCCTCAAGCTCCTACCACTCCAATCCTTGGGGTTCAGCAGAGCCAGCAGACGACACCATCCATACTCTCACGAGGAGGCGCTCAAGTTTCGCCAGAGAGGGACGAAGCTTAGGGGGAGGAGCTAGGCGGCGTCTCCAAGAAGTTCGGCATTGATCAAGCCGAATGGGAGAACCAATGAAACAATTTCGCGACGCCATCACCGGTTTGATATTTTCATTTTAGTTTTGTCACACCGACTTCCTTTGCTTGTCGACCCATTTCTTCTTTTACGCCCAGCTCTTTCCGCGGAGAATGACCGCTTGAAGACGGGCGAACAAGATTGCCGACAAGGTGAATGCTCAAGGGAGACATCGAGGCACGCCTTGATGTCGTGGACGGCCGCATTGATCGGCCGTCATCCAAGGTGTGCACCTCGGCGCTTCTCTCTCGGGTGGCGGCAATGACCTCCCAAACCAACGAAGACTACTCCTCCCAACCGGTTGGCTTTGTTGGAGGACGCCTTGAGCGAAGTTGGCGACATCGATGAGCGTCACGGAGGCCTCGACGATCATCTTGCTTTGCCCTTGCCGAAATCACAAACCCCAATCCGTCCTCAACAAGTTATTTGAAGAGTAGTTTGTATTAGGACGAACTTTATAAATAATCTCATCCTTTGGAATGACATTTACTTCTTTGATTCTCTTGGTAGAATCCCGATTTGCGATTGCCGGAAAAATGCTGAAAACATCCCAGGTTTCGGATAAACATTCTTGTGCTAGAGGCGATGCAAACTACATCGGCTATTTTGTGCTAAAAGCGATATATAGACGATATCGGCTATTTCCAATCTCAGATCTCGATTTTTAGGCTAAAGGCGATATGAACAATATCAGCTATTTTTTAGTCCCAGATCCGATCTTCTAGGCCAAAGGCGATTTTCCTTCATCGGTTTTTCCGATCTATATTCACGAACCAACCTCAACACTTTGGGGTAGTATTTCTTAAGAAATCTTCCATTAATAGCTCGTAAACTCTTCTCCGAATAAAGTCTTTAATATGTATGCATTGCAGGCACACATTCTACAATTCGGAAAGGACCTTCCCAATTTGGAGACCATTTGCCGAACGCTCTATCTTTTGTCCCAAGCGGCAATACAGTTTTCCAAACCAAATCTCCTTCGCGAATTGTTTTCACCTAACCTTTTTGTTATAATACCGGCAACGCGTATTTTTTTTTTCTCAATATTTTCCAATGCCTTGAGACGAATCAAATGTAAATCTTCCAATTCATCCATCATCGAGACTCTTATAATCTTCTTTTGCCAATTCTTTTACGTAACACAATTCGCCTTTTGAATCTAAGTAACTCCCATGGTAGTACAAGCATGATGCCCATAAACCAGTTCATAGGGAGACGTTTGAGTGGATCCATGACAAGCCATTCGGTAAGCCCACGATTGCTTCATTAAGAACCAAGTGCCATTTCCTTGGTTTTTCATCAATCTTCTTCTCGGATAATTTTAATCATAATCTTATTTGATGCCTCTGCACGACCATTAGCTTGTGCATAATAAGGAGAAGAATTATATAACTTAATCCCCATACTTTTGGCAAAGTCACAAAATTTGAAGAAGTAAATTGAGTCCCCGATCGGTTGTTATAGTCGAGGAATCCCAAATCATGAACTATATGTTCCTTAACAAAACTGATCATATTTTTCGACGTTACTTTCTTCAAAGGATAGCCTCAACCCACTTGGTGAAATAATCCGTGGCCAAAAGTACAAATTTGTGTCCCTTACTAGAAGGAGGATTGATCGACCAATTAAATCTATACCCCATCCTACGAACGGCCAAGGCTTGATTATAGGATTCATAGCAGATATTTGGAACTTTTTGAATATTGCGAATTTCGACAATTGTGACACCCTTTGTAATATTCAAAACAATCTTCCAACATAGTTGGCCAAAAATAACCAGTTCTCCTAATTATCCACTTCATCCGATAAAAGTCAATCGATGTGCACCACACAACCCTTTCGTGAACCTCATACATCACTTTCTTGGCCTCTTCTTCGACTCAAGCATTTGAGCAATACTCCATCGATGGACTTGTAATATAACCGATCATCAAGAAACACAAACTTGAGAGCTTTGTACCTAAGTTTTCGGAAACCCTTTGAGATGGATTTTTTCAGATAATTGGTAACTTCGTATCTCCAATCACCATCTCTTTGGATCGATATTTAAAACATCTTCCTCTATAGTAAAAACTTCCCGATTCTCTCGATATCCGAAGCGACTTGAGCTAACTTATTTGCTTCTTCATTGTACTCTCTAGGGATATGATGCAAGGTTACTATCGGAAAATTCTTCAAAAGTTCTCTACACTCCTCATAATATTCTCTTAACACATTATTCTTGCATTCATACTCGACCATTCGGTTGATTAATCACCAACTCGAGAATCCCCAAAGATTTCAACAAAGAACGGCCTTTACTTCTATAAGAAGCTGAAGCCCTCTAAGCAATGCTTCATACTCGCTTGATTGTTAGTAACATGAAATTCAATAGGACTTTGCATACTCAAAAGCTTTTCCTTGTGGGGAAATCAAAAGAATACCAGCACCACCACCTTTTGTTGCAAGATGATCCATCGAAGAACAAGGCCCAAGGCACAATGTTTATCGCCTCAACAGAAAAGATCCCGATATTGGGTAATAAAATCAGCAATAATTTGACCCTTTACCGCCTTTGCCGATTCATACCTTAAATTAAATTCGACAATGCTAAAATCCATTTGCCAATTCTTCCATTCAAAATCGGCATTGATAACATATGTTTGATTACATCAAAACTAGAAACCACCACGCATTCGGAATTCAACAAATAGTGCCGTGATTTGGTACAGGAGTAATATACACACAAGCAAAGTTTCTCTGTAGCCGAATACCTTGTTTCCGGGTCTAACAGCTTTCGGCTAAAATAAGCTATGACTCTTTCTTTTCCTTCAAACTCTTGCATAAGGGCCGATCCTATCGTTAGGCTATCGGCCGCCACATACAACTTAAAAGGCTTTTCAAGTTGTGGAGGTACCAGCACAGGTGGTGCTTTCATATATTGTTTGATCTCATCAAAAGCCTTTTGTTGTATGTCACCCCATACAAATTTTTGATCTTTCTTGAGCTTCAATAAAGGGGAAAAGGGTAAAACTCTTTCTGATAAATTGGATATGAATCTTCTTACAAAGTTGATTTTGCCTAACAATGATTGCAATTCTGTGAGATTAGTTGGCGGCACAACTTTGTCTATTGCTTCCATGCTCTTTTTCCCAACTTCAATTCCTCCTTTATGAACTAAAAATCCCAAAAACTCACCAGCCGAAACTCCAAAGGCACATTTGTTTGGATTCATCTTCAAGCCATGCTTTCTTGTGCACTCAGAGTCTTTCTTAAATCGGCTAAATGTCTTTCATGATTTCTAGACTTGACTACTACATCATCGATGTAGATTTCTACAATCTTGCCGATCAACTCGTGAAAAATATAATTCATAGCTCTCTGATAAGTTGCACCAGCATTCTTTAACCCAAACGTCATGACTATCCATTCGAACAAACCAATATGACCAGGACATCTGAAAAGTTGTTTTGAAATATCTTCTATCGCCATAAAATTTGGTTATAGCCAAGCATTACCATCCATAAAACTAATGACTTCATAACCTTCTGCCGATCTACCAATAAATCAAGAAGCGGCATTGGGTAACCATCCATGGAGTAGCCTTATTAAGATTTCTAAAATCTATGCAAACTCTCATTTTCCATTTTTCTTATATACCGGTACTATATTTGAAATCCACTCTGCATACTTGCATGGCGAATAAAGTTTGCTTCTATTAACCTTTCAACCTCCTTCTTCACATCGGCCAATACCTCCTCTTTGTATATCTTCCTTGGAGGTTGTTTATAAGGACGAAACCCAGGTTTAATGGGTAATCGATGCTCAACAATGGAACGATCCAATCCGAGGCATTTCCGTGTAATCCCAAGCAAAACAGGTCTTTAAACTCTTTCAACAAATCTATCAACTTTGACTTATATTCGGGTCTAACTTTGCACTAATATACATCGGCCTTGGCTTAGAACCATCACCAACATTGATTTCCTCCAACTTATCAGCTGACATAAAACCACGCCCCAACTTTCCTTTGTTGCCATCGACGGGATTTCCCATTAAAAATTGCTATGAGAGCCGACTGCTTGGATCAATTTGTTGGCCTTCGCTAAAAACATTTACAGGACCTTCTTTCCACACTTTTCCAGAGAAACAATCGACGCCCTCATATTCCCAATAGGTAGATTCCGTGGCAGCAACACTTACCGAATTATCAGCATGTACAACTTCAACATCATCTCCAACCCATTGAATGAGAATTTGATGCATAGTTGAAGGAATGCAACAATTAGCATGGATCCAATCTCTGGCCCAAGAGTAGACTATATGCCCCTTGCCATCAATGACAAAAAAGGTAGTAATCGAGTTTTGACCCCAATATTTCGACATGGATAGCACCTCGGGTATCGGAAGGATTGTCACCAAAATCCCTAAGCACCATGTCGGGTTTTGATAATTCTTCATTAGTCATCCCAAGTTTCACAGAAGGTAGTATAAGGCATGATATTGATAGCAGCCCTCCATCGACAAACATCTTAGTTAAAGGCTTGCCATTGACATATCCCTTTAAATAGAGTGGCCTCAAGTGACGATTCTTGATTGGTTTATCAAAAACAGCCTGCTGTGTTAATACAAGCTGAGCCATCAAATCCTGACATTCACTTTCATCAAAATCAGAGTACACCTCTTCTTGGAAATCTTGGCTTTCGGGAGCTATAAACTCTGATGGGAGGAAGAAAGCCATGCAAGCATTAGCCGAAGGACCACATCCATCAGGCTTCTTTTTAGGACGCCAAATTTGCTTTGTTTCGGCAACTTCTTGTTCCAACTCCCTATTCCTCAATCGTTGTACTCTTCTTTTCTGGCTTTTCCTTAGGCCTGGAGGACACCATTGTCCTTTTTGCCATACGTATTTACAAAAGTCAGCTTCTTCATTATGCACTCTATCATGAATCCAACCTGAACCTGCAACTCTTTTCCTTTGCTGATTCTCAAAGCCACCTATTTTTAAGCGCCGATCATCTTCAGGAATCTTCGTTCCAAGTCTTTCATAGACGGGACGGCGGTTGACTCGAGATTGCCTATACTCGGAGTACTGAGCACTACACTCCGGACAATTATTTCTTGCAGGCAACCTCAAACCTTCATTCCAACAATGCCTAAAGAACGAACAACCCCAATGAGACTGCGCCACCTGCTCGTCATGTATTCTTCTTGCTCCCTTGGTATACTTCTTCCTCATACCTCAAAGCATTCTTCCATAAACC
This sequence comes from Miscanthus lutarioriparius, assembly GCA_904845875.1. NCBI lineage: Eukaryota > Viridiplantae > Streptophyta > Magnoliopsida > Poales > Poaceae > Miscanthus > Miscanthus lutarioriparius. The sequence continues at coordinate 39,057 of CAJGYO010000584.1, forward strand.
ATTGTTTCTTACAGTATTCCTTCTCTTGTTCTCTCTCGCCACTTGTTTAGCAAAATACGTGATGTAACTCGGGTTTGGAAGTTTGACCTTTCTCGGTTCGGCTATTCTCGAAACCGAACTCGATGTTTGACTCTCTCATCGGTGATTTGCCGATCCGGGTCAACAAAGACCACTCTCCTTTGCTCTATCGTCGAAGTCAACACTTTCACCTTGCCTTTACCTTTGAGATCATTGGCGAGATACCACATTCACAGAGAAAGAAATCATATTTTGTGGAAAAGGCTGATCATCAATTTTCATCTTGCCATCAAACCTCAAATGTCCCTCTTGGATAGCTTTTCGGATTCGCATTACGAACACTCGGCAATCATTAATAGAATGAGAATTAGTGTTATGAAAGCCATAATATTTTTTGTCTTTCACTCCTTGAGACGTAACATAGGATGTCCTTACGGTAACTTGATGCGTCCTTCCTTTATCAACAATGCAAAAGTCCATGCGCCTTTAGTAACATCAAAATCATAGGTTCCCTTTTGTTGTTTCAACCAGCGTTGACTAACTTGAGTGGGTTCCTTGTCCCAATTTAACTCAATTTGCAGACTATCTCATCCTCATCAATATACTCGGTTGTTTCCGTCCGTAAAGCCACGATACACCTCATTAGTGGCATTGTTCTTCCGAAAGTGATTATCTCTCCGAATCCTTGGGCTTGATTACTCATAGTCGCTAAACGTTGTGCAAGTTGACCAAGATCATCAAACTCTAAACCGAACAACTTCTCCACGATATTCGGCAACATTCCTACTATAGCAATTCCGGGTAGTTGATCATCGGTAAATTTAGAGAATAACACATATTCTTGGTCTCCCTAAATCATGAAGATACTCCAATGGTGTTTCATTTGTTCTCATCCTCGGACTCATGAGATCAACCAATTTCTTCTCATTGGTACCCATATAGAAATATGAATGAAACTTCGCTCTAGTTACGCCTTACGTACCAATGGAATGAGTTTGGTAGAGACGTGAACCATGTGAAAGCCGGGTCCTGTAAGAGACAAAGGAAAATATCGAATCCTCCATGCTTCATAAAGGCGGCTTCTCCAAGCTGCATTAAGTACCGACTGATGTGCTCTATGGTACTAGTATCATCTTGACCAAGAAAACTTGGTCAAATCGTTTGAGGCTTCACCCTTGGAGGCAATGCCACTCTGTTGTACCATTCTGGGATAAGGAGATTTGTATGAATAGGATTGATTCTTTGGCTTCAAGCCGAACTGATTTTGCATCATATCAGCCATCCTGTGCATCAAAACATCAATGCCTGGATCCTGGTTTCCTTGTACTTGCACTCCAGAAGGCAATCCTGAAACACTTCTATACCCTGGGTTTGGCACAGCATTGATAGCACTGTAATCAGTAAATTCTTGATATCCATCTCCATACATATTCTTCTGTAATCTATTTGATGCCGGAGAAACTCTATAAGCTGAAAGTGGCACTTCTCCTGTGGTACCAAATGTCATCTGGCCATAGGTGGGATGTGATTGCTTTTCAGTGTGAGTCAATCCACCTATATTTGAAGGCGACGCTACTTCCTTTCCAACAGGCTTCTCTTGATGCTTTGGAACATTGAAAAGCGTCGGCCCACTAAGTGGTCCAACATTTTCCTCAAGTATTTATCAACCATTGGGCCAAAAGTACTCGATCATGATTGCCCGAAAGGTATTGGAAAAAGTGTGTGATGGTTTGTCATGGTTTCTCCCATAGCTTTATAAACCGGGGCTGCCATCTTCCGAGCATCCTCCTCTTGATGTAATCGGTTTGATGCGGAAGAAGAACCCTTGGCATTGACTGCTTTTGAAATACTTTATTGCTCTTGTTTTTGAAAAAGACATCAAGCACTTCCGTTGGTATTGCTCACACGCTTGTAGCACTAAATCCTTGTAATTATCTGGCAATTACGCCATGCTTACATCCGAACATGATCATTGTTGATCTCGGATGCCATCTTGAACTAGCAGATTGTCCCACCGGCGTGCCAAAAAGTGTGTTGACACAAAATGTGACGACTGTGTGCACACACAACAAGTAAAAAGCGTAGCTTCAATCGGGTGCCCGGGTGCTTCGTGATCCGGAACGTGCGGTCGGTTTGACTCGAAAGAAACCGACAAGGGATAAAACAGTTAAATGTCAAACCGGAACATGTCGGGTGAGACCAGCGAGTTCCGTATATCTGACCCGAAGCCACTTACAGCGACATACGACTATAGGAAGTCGCTCGCCAACAAGTTTATAAATCATTGGCTAATCGTAGGATGGACATACGTAAAGATCGATTGCCGAATGCATATGCACGGGAAGACATGTTTGAACAAGTGAAATTGATTATGCGTTAATGCATATCCAAGCTCAAACAATCGGCCGAGTTGGGGTCCATGAAGAAGGAACGTATAGATAAACACGATTAAGCCAATCTAAAACTGCAAATACGCGCGCGACGACACCTAGTTTCGTCAAAAAAACTTAAGCGTGATTAACATACATGAACCCACAAGATGTGACAATCTAGATTAAAATAATTCAGCCATTACGAGCATGTTATCTATTTGCAAAGGTATTATGAAAGTAATGATCATTGAAGCTCGAATAAAACCATAGAAGAGGGCCGAACAATATCAATCTAGATTGGGCAAAAGTGTGTTACAAATATATAAAATATTTAAAACATGCAACACAGATAACTTGATGAATCTATTTAGATTTTGCCGTAATCTAATAGAGTCGATAAGCATCTTGCTTCCACTAAGCATATTGAGCAAACGCGCATTGCACTGCGGTATCTACTCATAAACAAAGTATAAGCAAAGACTTCTTGATTGTCAAGCAAAGATCCGCCATACGATCATTGAAAACAAACAAGACTACTTGCATCACGTCTAAATCCACCGCATGATACTAAACATGATAACAAGGTTGCCGGAACTTACGGAGGTCGACGGATCGATGACTCCTCTCGAAGAACTCGACGACCACGACAAAAGGACTCAAAAAGTTGGCACGGGGCGGTTGTATTGATTTGGTTGTGAACGCCTATTACAATGGTCGAGGGTCAATATTTATACCCTAGACGAAACACGAGTCCTAAAAGACTACGATTTACAAAGGAACTCTTAAATAAACTTGGAAACTACGATTCCTTGCCCCAAACTCTCAGAGTCCTTTATTATTACAACTTTCATCTTTTCGATCGGCTTTGCTTGCCATCTTACGCTTTCCCGAATGGAGTTACCGCCTTCGAATAACCGACCGCACAAGCATTTAGCCGACCGCTTGCGTTGTTTGCCGAACACTCTTCTTCCTGCATGTGGGTCCACCTGTCATCTTCCAGAATTGACCAAAATCCAGTGTTAACACATTGTAACTACCAGTGTCCAGGTCAAATGACGCACGAACTAGAATATCGTTGACATACGAATCCGCTGACGTGTTCTTACCCTATTTTCTTAGGATTAGGAAATTACGGTGGACGTGTCTAAAGCGGAATAAACTAAACGGTGACGTGGTAAGACGAGCATGCAAAGATCTCGTATATCCGGCGGTTTGCACTAACATATCTTTGGAAGTAACTTACGTGTACGACCCAAGAAAGTGAGTTCAGATTTTGGAGTGGGTGAGTGGGGTGGGGAGAGAGCTAAACCAACTACGGAAGATCTCATTTCGAAATGATAGGTGGGAAGAGAAATGAGAGGAAACAACTTATCTAAATTGATTCTCTTGAGTAAATAATCTAGCGGACGGTCCAAATCGAGATCACCAGGACGATCCGATACAACATAAGATTTGGGATTTTGGGTTTGGAGATAAGAGATTGGTATTGGGGCCTTAATACACCGTAGAGAGTTCATAGAAACCATTCTAGGTCCAGATATCATTTCTCCCGTGATGACCTTGAGGATTTTATTAAGTCAACTATCGACTTGACCAAGATTGGCCCCTGTTTGACTTGGTTCAATAGAGAGGAGACCATGAGAACTAAGAGTTGAATTTGGAGTCCCTGTCCTTTAAGAACAAGATTCAAAGGTTTCCATTGAATCAATAAGGTAAATCCATTGCTAGTGAAGACCTAAGAAAGGTTCGGGGTTTTGTGCCATGGTTGGTGAAGCTCGTGATCTAAACATATTGTGATATGTATCAAAGATGCCGTTCATGCCTCTAGGGAGGAACCTGGTGAGAGCTTTGGGCTTCAAGGGGTGTTGTTGAAAAGTTTAAATTGGAGCGACCATTGGTCGTGACATCCCTCATGGAGCCGATGGATATACATACATGTTCTTATTGAATCGGTATTCTGTAATTGTTACATAATATAATGAACTAATTGTTAGCGTCCTCTTTTTTAGGAAGGAATGATCCTGCTTTTATAGAAAGCAAAATGGAGTTTACAAAGTATTAAAAACACACAAACTCCCTTCTTTGGGGATACCGACTTACAAACAATGCATAAGTTCAAGAAGGCTCCAAGATAGAGCGAGGTAGAAACCAAGTACACCTAATTGTAGTGCAAAAGATACAACAGCATTCACATCAGCCCTTCCACTTCCGTCTCTTGGGTTTGCATCCAGATGGTTTCGGCTAAATTTTCATCGACTTAATCTTGTGATCCAAGTATCTAACATCGCGCCCCACTTCAACAGAATCCACCATTTCTGAATGAAAGAAAAACAATTATAGAAAACTTCAATAGATGACCTTGAAACTTCTTCTCTGTCCGTATTTTGTCCCGAACATTCCACAAACTTCACAAGATAATTGACAACAATGGATTTTATATGATAGTCTCTACTCTGTTGAGGTATTCCCTGCTCAAACACCTCCTGCAAACTACCAGGGCACTTATCCCTGTTGGAAACAACAGTGCCTCTAAACCGTTGATCGGGGTTTAAACATCTTACTTAGGGTTCTCTACTTTGCCTGGCCTTGATTCTTGCCAGAGTCAGCGTGGACCTTGGCGTCGAGGGAGCTCGGCGCGTGGAGTCCAGTCCAGAGAGGTGGCGAGGTCGATTAAGCGTCTGAGGCGACGGTGAGGTTGGTGGCGGCTTCCCGTCGCTGGCAGCACTCACTTTAGATCAGATTAGGTTTAGCTGTTGGTGAATCACGACGGCTCAGGTCAACCTCGTAGTTAGAGCCATGATACTCACCTCTCTTTTATAGTGCTGTGCAACAGGGGCCCACCAAATATATTAGGGTTAGGCGCCCCCGATCAGGGCGCAGATCCAAGGGCTCAATAGGCCGTTGGGCCTATTGGTGGAGATCAACTAACATTCTCCCCCTTGATCTCCTACCATCTTTTAATTTCATATCATTTACTTTTGTTCATTCCATTACAGATTAGCACATAGAGCATGTTTCATCGTCACGGTCAATTGCTGATAGATTTAACAGCTACAACACACCACTCTATTCTGAAATAGATACTTAACTTTGGGCCTTCTTTTGTCCAGGAATTATAGGCTTTCCCTTAAACCCATGCTAGCTACATGTTCTCTGAACACGTTGGGTGGTAAGCCTTTTGTAAGCGGATCCATGAGCATCTTTTTGGTACTTATATGCTGAAGACTTATGACATGATCCTGGACTTTATCATTCACAACATAATACTTTATGTCAATGTGTTTGGTAGCACCACTTGACTTATTGTTGTGAGCATATTGTAGTGCCAGATTATTATCGCAGTATAACTTAAGTGGTCTATAGATGTCGTCAACCACCTTTAAACCGGGTATGAACTTCTTTAGCCAGTTCACCTGCCCCGTTGAAAGCTCTAGTTTGGTTTTGGTTAATTGATGAAACACTAAGTGCTAACCTAGTTTATTAAAGTGATTATGAGATAGGTGGCACTACTCCAAGTGATGAAGCAATGGTGAAGATCAGGATGATGGTGATGAAATGGTGATGATCAATTGCTTGAATTTGGAAAATAAGAAAGAGTAAAACAAAAGTCTCAAGGCAAAGGTATAAATGGTATGAGCCATTTTGTTTTGGTGATCGAGACACTTAGCGAGTGTGATCACATTTAGGATCGATAGCCGTACTATTAAGAGGGGTGAAACTCGTTTCGGAATGCGGTTATCAAAGTGCCACTAGATGCTCTAACTCATTGCATATGCATTTAGGATCTAGTGGAGTTCTAACACCCTTGAAAAATGTTTGTGAAAATATGCTAACACATGTGCACAAGGTGATACACTTGGTGATTGGCACATTTGAGCAAGGGTTAGTAATTTCACCAGCGGAGTGTCCGCCCGTAGAGTGCGGACAGTCCGACGGTGCCACCGGCGCCCTAGACAGAAAAGACGGAGGTCACTGTAAGTGACCGGACGCTGGTCTCGGTAGGACCGGCGCATCTGGTCAGGTGGAGCATGAAGACGCTGGCGTCGGTCTCTGACCGAACTCTGGGTCGCTTAGTGACCGGATGCTGGAGGGGTGCATCTGGTCCTGCTGATGTGGCAATGCACAGAAGAGTCACCGTGTGACCGAACGCTAGGTGAGTCGCGTCCGGTCATGAAAAGTCGTCTCTGGATGCTTACTAGAAACGACCAGACGCTGGGGTTCAGCGTCCAGTAACTATGAGCTGCTGCGTCCGGTCGTCGCTTGACTGTTGAGATCGGACGATCAACATTTGAAGCAAGGGGACACGTGGAACGCATCGCGTGACCGGACGCTGAGGTCCAGCATCCGGTCAATATGACTGGAGCGTCCGGTCACCCCGTGTTGTGCCCAGTGAAGGGGTACAACGGCTCTATTTCGTGGGGGCTTCTATTTAAGCCCCATGGCCGGCTTTAGCTCACCCTCTTGGCCATTTGCATTGACATAGCAATCCTATGAGCTTAGCCAAAGCCCTCCCACTCATCTCCATCATTGTTTCATCATCACTGTGAGATTGAGAGAGAATCCAAGTGCATTGCTTGAGTCATTGCATCTAGAGGCACTTGGTGTTCGTGTTTTGCTGCGGGAATCACTTGTTGCTCTTGGTGGTTGCCACCACCTAGATGGCTTGGTGCAGCGGAGGAGGATTGGCACGAGTCGGTGATTGTTCGTGGCCATCTCCGGTGATTGTGAGGGGATTTGTACCTTCCCCGACGGAGCGCCGAAAGGTAACTCTAGTAGATTGCTCGTGTCATTGAGTTACCTCACTTGTGGGTAGGTTCTTGCGGTGTCTAAATTGTGTGGACAAGGTTTGTGCATCACCTCTTAGCCGCCGAACCACCAAGTGTTGGTCGACACAACGGGGACATAGCGTGTTGGCAAGCACGTGAACCTCGGAAGAAAATTGGTTGTCTCTTGCCATTTGGTAGTCTCCTGGTGATTGATTTAATATTCACCTTGTGATTGGTTCACTCCTCTACACGGCGGTATAATCACCCTACTGACTCATTTATATTCTTGCAAACTAGTTATGGCAAGCTCTTTAGTGTAATTAGAATTGAGAGCTTACTTTGTTATTTTAAGTTCATCTAGTGGAGCTCTTTAGAGTAGCAAGATTGAGAGCTCTTAGTGAGTAGTAACATTGCAAGTTGTGTGCCTAGTAATCATTGCAACTAGAATTGTTGGATAGGTGGCTTGCAACCCTTGTAGAGCTAGAGCAAGTTTGTATTTCGCTATTTGTCATACTAATCAAATTGCTCTAGTTGATTTGTAGGTTTTTAAATAGGCTATTCACCCCCCTCTAGCCATATTAGGACCTTTCACCTGTTGCCTCATAACACACTACAAACTCGGCATACATTGTGGACAATATAGTGACAGTTTGCTTTGAGCTTTTTCGTGAAATAGCTCCCCCTACGAGAGTGAATCCATATCTAGACATGGATTTTCTATCATCTCTCGTATAATCAGAATCTGAATATCCCACTATATGGAGTGAATTAGATCTTCTATACGTCATCATGAGGCCTTTCGTTCCTTGCAAATAACGCAAGACTTTCTTTACTAATTTCCAGTGTTCTGTTCCAGGATTGCTCTGGAATCTGCCAACTAACCCGGTAACAAATACCAAGTTAGGGCGCATACATACTTGAGCATATTGCAAGCTTCCGACAGCTGAAGCATATGGAACCGTTTTCATTTGATTGATCTCATACTGGTTCCTAGGGCATTGAAAATCCCCATATCTATCGCCCTTGACTATAGGAGCAGGTGAGGGACTACATTTGTGCATACTGAATTTTTTTAAAATCTTTTCTATGTATGCCTTTTGTGACAGTCCTAGTACCCCTTTACTTCTATCTCGGTGAATCTCGATCCCTAGAATGAACGAAGCTTCACCAAGATCTTTCATATCAAATTTTGAGGACAAAAACTTCTTTGTCTTTAGTAGTAGACTGACATCACTACTAGCAAGTAAGATATCATCCACATACAGAACAAGAAAGATAAACTTCTCATTCTTAAACTTTGCATAGACACAATTGCCATCAACATTCTCTTTAAACCCAAAATTCCTTATTGTCTAATCAAACTTCAAGTACCACTGTCTTAAAGCTTATTTTAATCCATAAATGGATTTCTTTAGGTGGCATCCCATTCGTTCTTTTCCTTCCATGACAAAACCTTTCGGTTGTGCCATGTAAACATTTTCCTCCAAGTCCCCGTTGAGAAATGCCGTCTTTACACCCATCTGATGTAATTCTAAATCGTAATGTGCCACTCATGCCATTATGATTCTGAAGAAATCCTTACATGAGACTGGAGAAAAGATCTCATTATAATCAATCCCTTCTCTTTGCGTAAAGCTTTTTGCCACAAGTCGCGCTTTATATCTCTCTATATTCCCTTGAGAGTCAAGTTTTGTTTTGTAAATCCATTTACAGCCTACTATTTTGGCTCCTTTAGGAATTATTTCCAAGTTCCAAACTTTATTGGCATTCATAGATTTCATTTCATCTTCCATGGCCTCAAGCCACTTTGATGAATGATCACTTCTCATGGCTTCTTCAAATGAGGTGGGATCATGCTCCATTTGAAATTCCTCAGTGTTGTATACTTCATAGTCAGCAGGAATAGCTTATTTTCTAACTCTTTGAGACCTTCTAGGGGCCTCCACATCTGGTACATCTTCTGTTTGAGGCTGTTGTTGCTCCCCCTCATGTGTGGCAATAAGTTCTATAGGATCCTGGAGAAAAGGTTCATCATCGTCATTCATTGTTGCCATAGGCGGAATAACAACAGGTGCGGCACCATAGTATCTTGCACTGTCGGTGCAGCGACCGCAGGTGGTGAGAAAAATGGCTCATGAATCATCGGAGTGGACGCATACACTCGCTTCTCTTCAAGGTCAATTTCTCAAGCTACAATGCTCCCCCTCATCATTTAATCCTCTAGGAAGACAGCGTGTCTCGTTTCCACAAACTTTGTATGTCTCTCTGGATAGTAGAAACGAAAACCTTTTAACTTTTCTAGGTAGCCAATGAAATGGCAACTTACTATTTTGGGATCTAGCTTCCCAATGGTTGGGTTAAATACTTGTCAGGTTCATAAACCCGGGGTCCCTCGGGGACCGGCTTCCACGCCAAGGCTCGACCCAAGAGTCTAAAAACAACAAAGCAAAGGGGCAATCCAGCAACCGACCGAAAGGCCTGGCCCAAGAAGAGCAACGCCCGCTCGTTAGCTACTTCGGCCCACCTATCCGACTGGAGCACTCACTTTGGGCTCCAGTCGTCTCCGGACGGCCTCTCCAATCAGAAGGCCTGCTCCAAGCCCTACTTCCGACTCTAACCCTATGTCTCTCCGACCAGGGTACGTAAGAACCCTACTCGTTGCTCTTCTCCGACTGGCGCAAACGAAGCTGACTGGGGCCATTCGACCGGGGACGCCCGCTCGAAAGGGACCAGGGACGAACGGAGAAAGCAGCACGCGAGTCAAACCATGGTACGGGGACCATACCCTATACACCTGTAGGAACAGTGCTCCACAACCGTCCTGACACAAACAATGTTGTAGGTGCCGACATTTACCCCTACGGTATTGTAGGCGTCGGGATTCACCATGCCCGGTAAATGTGGTAAGGCTCCACACATGCCTCTGGGCAAACAATATTTTTGCAGGTACCGACATCAACCCTTCCTGAAGAAGACAACATAACCTCCCACGTGCACCTGACATTCTACAGTGACATCAACAGTGTTGTGGGCGCCTACTCTTATCCAATCTTCATCGGCGTGGGCAACAAGACTTAAAAGCATCCGTACCCTCTCCCTCTCACCTGTAAAGCCATCCCCTTCATCTATAAAAGGGGATGCGCTCCCTCCAACGAAGGGGGTCGACTTCTTTAAGTTGAGATTCACTAGATTGATTGCTCACAACCCCTCAAGCATACGCTTAAACATCTAACTCATAGCGGAGTTCCGGTCGCTCTCGGCCCTTCCGGTCAGACCCGACCGGGCCTCTCGTACACCCCATCTTTCTCTTCCTCGTTTGTAACCCCACTGCAGACTTCGAGCATCTAGGCTTAGGAATAAAGTCACCAACTGACCCAAACTGGACGTAGGGCATGTTGCCTGAACCAGTATAAATCATGTGTCATTGAGTGCTAGGCCACCTCCGATCACAACGTACAGCAAAACTACAAATATTCACTAGTTGGTCACTTTCTGTACCGACAGTTGGCGCTATCCGTGGGGAAGACGCTGTATGTTCAACACTTTTTTGGTCATCAGATGGCCCATTTTTCTACCACCCCCGCCGTGGCGGGCTCGGGCGATACAATTCGCTTCGGCTCGCTGGAATATCCCGCACTCTCGCCTGCTGGGACGTGGGTTCCACCCGTTTTTGAGCCATCCCAGACCTTCCTCTTCGGAAGCCTGGACTTCGTCGCCGACCGGCTCGGCGTACTCCACCTCCGCGAGGAGACTAGCGACCCGGCACCCGTCGGAGAGACGTCCTCCATCGACTCCGAGACGATATATGTGCTTCGTTTCGAGCAAACTCTCTGCTCAAACCCCGCTGTGAGTAATATACAAGCCATTCTTTACTTACTACATTCTATCTTCCGCCAAATACCCGGAGGGCTGCCGTTGTCCCCGTCGCGGCCACCATACGACCGGTTCCCCTACGGCCTCGTGTCTCCCATGGACGTGTACGCCCGAGGGTTCCAAAAGATTATGGCACTGCCTCCTCTCATGTCTGAGTTCGTGGGGATGGCGAGCTACGCTCCCACCTGTTTCCTCATCATCATGGACGGTGATGTTGGGAGTGACGACTCGAGCATTGACGGACGCTCCGGAACAGCCACCAGGGGCAACGGAGTCCTCATGGACTCACGCCCCTCCAGGCCCTCATACGGAGGCCCCCAAGCTCACACGTGAGCACGGGGAGGATCCACGACGAAAGTGGCAGCATCGGTCACCGACCGCACCAGCGCGCTCGGCGCACCACACTGCGCCCTGTGCGCATAGACTGACGAACAGCGCTCGGGGTCGCACCCGTCAAGTCTAGTGCAACACCCTAGTTAGGGGGACCAATCCTCCACAGTTCGCTTGGGCCAGTCAAAACATTGCCGCTGCGGCAATGCTCCTGCGCGGCCTATCCAAGCCGAACGACCCTCACGAACAGGCGATCCACCGGAACCTCCGGGCACTGGTGGAGACCGCCGCCATTCAGCAAGCGGAATGCTCCGTATCGCGACGCCGACTCGCGACCTCGCTCCCCATCTGGGGAACAGGGACGCAGCAGATGGGGCACTACACCCTATCACCGCAACAACCGCTGAGCGCGGCACACGAGGCCACAACGGCACCTCGTCTCAACCTGACGACCGCTCCGCACCAACCGTCTATCTACGCGTGGCTCAGACCAAACCAAGACACATGCAGTGGCGACCGGAGTCCCAGCACTGACAGCCCGGGACCACCAACCTTTGCCCAACACCCCTAGCAAGTGCCATTCTCACCGCGCTTCAACGGAGGCCACGGCAAAGGTAAGGCCAAGCGCCAGGATCAAGACGAGGGCCCCTCCACGCAGAAGGGAAAAAAACAGAGAGGATCACCGCCGACCGGCCAACTCTGCGTTGGTCACCGCGGCGGATTACGTGGGCACTCAGCCCCAGCAAGACCCTCAGCCCATGCACCAACCGCAACTATCCCGTCAACCATCTCTACAAGGACTGCCAGCTCCTCAAGCGCCTGCTGAGGTAGACTGGCAGGCCAAGGAAAGAAAAAGACGAAGAGGCAGCAAATGAAGAAAGGGGCATAGCGGGCAAGGATCCAGACGATTGAAGGATGAAGTGATCCGACTGGATGCCTACCGACTAAAGGACAACAACGACGACGCTCTCTCCGAGCACCCTAGAATAGCTATGTTGTTTTTCCTTTCCCTAAAGCTTTAGTCTTACCATTATTTATTTAGCGTACGCTCCTTTAAGAGCACCTCGACCCGAACACTTTTCGGCTCGGGGCGCTCGGGGGCTCCACTAGGGGGCTCTACTACCCCTCTGTTTTGTTTTTACTCTGAGTACTCTTTTACTTTCAAATGGAGAAAACTCGTTCCTACCCGAACAGAAGGGCAGTTCGTTCTTTTGATTTGCCTTACGTAGCTTTGCTTTAAAACATTCCGACTGATCGCACCCCGCCTTTTCCTACGGTTACGAGCGGCCAAGCCTCGCGGGCCACACCCCGAGCTCACAAGGTTGCGGCCTACAGGGCAAATGGGCAGGTACGAGAAAGAAAGAAATAAAAACAAAATTATGCTAAGGGAAAACTAAGGAACGAAAGGGAACAAGCTTTCCCAAACGGAGCAACTCCATCACAAAAACAAAAAGCAATTGCAGACATTTAGACACACACGAACCTTTTACACAGGGGCTCCCCCACGAACTTAAACTCTTTATGTTTACTAAACTACTTACATTCTGCAAGCTATTAAACTGGCCCGACGGCATATGCTGGCGACGCGACCGACGAAGGCGCATGCCGCTCATTCCCCGGCGGCACGACGTGCGGCTCGATCGAGGCCGAGGCGACATTCCCCCCAAACCAGGCTCCGGGCTATCCGTAGGCTTGGAAGCGTCCTCTCCACGCATGCTTCGGGCCATATCTTCACGGCGAACGTCCATCAACCACTCGGTGGAGACTTGCTCTGACACCGACCGCGCGTGCCGCAGCAAGCTCTCCCTGATTGATTGGATGTCCTCCATGCTTAGACCTTCAGCATACCCACTGCAGGTAGTGGTAAAGTCCAGGTTCAGGTGGTGCGTCGCCACCGAGGTCAGCACCCTGACGCTCCGTAGAACAGTCCGCTCCTAACAAGGTCCCAGACCGCATCCGGAACCTCCGCCAGCTAGACCGCGGGCGCACTGGTACTTGGCGCCGACCCAAAGACTTCTGAGACGAAGAGCTAGGCAACGTTGCGGATCTGGTCAAGATCCCCTTCAAGAACACGTCACTCTTCATGGGACTTGGCCAGCTCCTCGGCATTCCAGCTAAAGCTCGCCTTGGTCATCTCCAGGTCTCGCTCCAACGCCTTCACCTTTTCACCCAGCTCTAGAAGAAGGGCGATAAGCTTAGAAATATGCTGAGGGAAAAATCAACACCACGAGAAAACAAAAAAGGTATGCACCGATGCGAGAGGCCTCAAGGGTGGAGAGATCCTCTGCCTATCGAGCCACCTGCTCACGTAGCCGGGCACTCGCGTCCTCCATCCCCATCACCCGGCCCCCATCACCCTCTGGCTTGTGAGGAACCGAGGATGGGGTAACGCACACAACTCACAACGACCCCCACGAAGGCCCGATAGGGCTCGGGGGCTCAAGACAAATGCCAAGGATAGCGACCTCGAACTCGCTAGATCCACGACTCTGACTCGTCTGGTCCTACGGCGCGCACTGACGCCAGGATCCACGAGCATCACCTCGTCCGATCTTTAACCAACTAACTACACTTCGGCTTCAAATGGCTTCACTTCCGACTACGCTCCAATAATCCTGGGACCGCGACTCCGAACTCGCGTAACGGCTTCACTTCCGACTGCGTTCCAATAATCCTGGGACCGCAACTTGGAACTCGTCAAATGGCTTCACTTCTGACTGTGCTCCAATAATCCTAGGACCGCGACTCCGAACTCGCGTAACGGCTTCACTTCCGATTGCGTTCCAATAATCCTGGGACCGCAACTCGAAACTCGCGTAACGGCTTCACTTCCGACTGTGCTCCAATAATCCTGGGACCGCGACACCGAACTCGCGTAACGGCTTCACTTTTGACTGTGCTCCAATAATCCTGGGACCGCGACTTCGAACTCACGTAATGGCTTCACTTCCGACTGCGCTCCAATAGTCCTAGGACCGCGACTCCGAACTCGCGTAACGGCTTCACTTCCGACTGCGCTCCAATAATCCTGGGACCGCGACTTCGAACTCTCGTAACGGCTTCACTTCCGATTTGCTCCAATAATCACTGGACCGCGACTCGAACTCGCAGAACGGCTTCACTTCCGATTGCGCTCCAATAATCCTAGGACCGCGACTCGAACTCAAGATAACGGCTTCACTTCCATTGCGCTCCAGACACTCTAGGATCGCGACCCGAACTCGCGTAATGACTTCACGCACACCTGGCTCGACCGATTCCTAAACTAACTAAACTAACTTTCAATCCACGGCGCGCACCGACGCCTGGGTCCGCTCATGACTCCGCCTCGACCGATCCCACGGCGCGCATCGACGCCAAAGATCAGTGAGCTCTGTCGCATCCGAACTAAGCCATCTCTATCCGTGGCGCACACCGACGCTAGGGTTTATCCCGAACTAACCTTCTCACCCGATCCACGGCCCGCACCGACGCCAGGACCAGTAAGTTCTGTCTCATCCCCGCGCCTAAAAACGCCTCGGCTGCACAACGACGCCTTGGTTGAACAAAAAACCGTCTCAAACTAAAAACATGCACACACGCCTGTAACACCTCGGTGTTAATCATGCATTAACATTTTGCAAATCATGAGCATAATCATTATTATGCATTCATAAGCATGACATGAAATATAGATATGAAACATGCTCGTGAAGCATGCATGTTGCATAGTTTTGTTTTAATAGATTGGATGCTATGTTTGTTTTGCCATGTGTGTACCTTGGTTGATCACTTAGACTACTTAGAAGTAATTAGGATGCAACTTGGAGCAAAGTTTATATTCAAAGTTTTGCCAAATTATGCTTTTAAAAATAATTCTTGAAAATTAGGGTTTTGAATTAATATTGATTTTTATTTTGTAATTCAAAATCTATTTGGAATTTGACTTTGGTCATAAAAGAAAAGTTGTAGATCTTGAAAAATGGAACAACTTTCATTTTTACACCAACTTGTGAAAATGCTTTTAAATGGCTCAAAATGAAATTTTAGTTCTGTTTATTTAAGAAATAAAAAGAAAATCATTTTTATTTTCCTTAACGGGCCGCCGCCTCCCTTTCGGCCCAGCTCGTAGAGCCAGCCTGGCCTACCTCCGTGCCTCGCTCCCACGTGCCGCGCCCGACCGGCCGTAGAGCTCGGCGGCCGCGTGTCCGTACGCCGTCGCCGTTGCTCCCCGCGTGGACACCGGTGACCCCCGCACCCCTCCTATCGCGCCTACACCCGCCACGCCGCGCCTGCCTCCCCCTCCTCCATCTCATTTGCTTCCTCGCTCGGACAGCAGCAGCGCACGTGCCCGCCACCGCCGCACCAGCTTCCTCGCCGGAGTTGGCCGTTCCGGCCGCTCCAGTTCGCCTGAGCTAGCTCCGTCTCGCCCTGAGCTCCACCGCCACCTCGCGCACCTCGTGCTCACGTCGGTTCACTGTGGTAAGCCTTCACCGGCCGGGAATCCCTTGCCGGAGTGAACTCCTCCTCGCTGGAGCTTGTCTCCGCGCGGATAGCCCCTCTCCGCTCCATCTCTCGCCCTCCCTTCACACGCACAAGCACCGCTCGAGCTCGGTGGAGCTCCCACGCCACTTCTCGCGCCACCTCTCGGCCGGAGATGGCCGGCCTACGGTGTGCCGCGCCACCGCACGGCCATGGCCGTCGGCCAACTCGCTCTCGAGCTCCTTCGGCCCTACCGCTTGCACTATCGTGTCTGCCTTGGCACGGTGGTCACGTTGGTGGTGACCTTGTCGCCGGCCACCTCGCCGACGGCGAGCTCACGTCGATCAGCGCCGCCTCCTCTGCCACAGTGGCTGGCTGGTGGGGCCGGCTGAACCGCAGGGGCCCACGCGTCAGCCCCTCGACGTGAACCTGGGTGCACTGCACCGGGTGCACCCAGCGTTTTAAGGCCCGCTGGTTTTTCAGAAATAAAAGAAATGATTTTTAGATTTTGTTTAAACGCTTTGGAAATTCATAACTTGCTCAAAATAGCTCTAAATTTGTTGAAACAAGTTTTGCTAGGTTTCTTGAGACTAGATCTATCTGTTAAAAATATTACATATCAAATTTGTGATACTTTTCTGTGTAGCTTTATTTAAATTGAATAAATGTTGATTTCTTAGAAAATGTCTAGTAAATAGAATATACATCAGAAAAATAGGATTCAAATTTTGTTGATCTATTCTTGAGATGTACTTTGTAGGAAAAATATATGTCATGCATGTTCTATAGAGAAATATTGATGTGTAGTTCAAGTGCCTTTAATTGATGATTTTTGTTATTTTGATAGAGAGCAAAAATTGTATAAAACATGTGTATGATAATTTTTGTGTAGTGATTGTTTACTGTGTAGAACATAGAAAAAATACCAAATCTGTTGTTTGACACTTTTCATAGTACAAAGTATTTTCATGCTTAATTATCAACCATAGCTTGTCATTTTTGTGTAGGCTATTTTACTTATCTAAATGCCATGAAAATTTTATGGTAGTCTACTTAGAGTAGTACTCTACTACTGTAATTTTCTTAGATTTTTATGAGCACTAGAAATATATGTTGCTGTTGTAGCCTTAGTTTAAAATGAAATCAAATAATCTTCTTTAATGCATGTTTAGTTAATAATGTTTGCTTTGGTCTATCTTTGAAGCATCTTAACTTGCTGCGGTGACTTGGCATGTTAGTACAGTGGTTGTAGTAGTAGAATAGTAGTACATGTTCTTGGATGATGTTGGCTACCTTGTAGAAGAACTTTACTTCTACTATGTCCAATAAAGTTAAACATGTTCATCTACATTCCATGCATCATGATTATTACATGTCATCTCTCCGATGCACCTATGCATTAGCACTTATACATCTGCATCATACAGGATCGTAGGAGGAGTTGCTAGTAGTAGTTCAGGAAGAGCAGACCGGGACAGATCCACAAGAAGTCTAGGCACAGGAGGTGCTAGAGGAAGAGGAGCAAGGAGAAGATTTGCCCGAGTGCGTGGATCATCAACCTAGTTCGTTCGAACAAGGCAAGCCCCGGAGCATTCTAAGTCTCCTACTTTATAAAAGCAATTATTCCTATATATGAGTTTATATATTGTTGCATTAAGTTGTAGGAGTTGATTGAAACCGTTGATGTATTTATTACTATCCTTGCCTACCTTATTACCTTTTACCTTGTTAGGTCAGGATCGAATAACTGCTTAGCCTTGCTTAGACCGGTAGCGATCGGTGATATCCGGTCACCTACATTATAGGTGGTTACTGGAAGAATTTAGCTATGAAAAGAATGATATCCTGGAATTAACCATGTGTGATGGATAATTGGAGACCGGACGAAAAAAGTTGGAGGCAACCGCATGTGGTTACAGGGGTCTTTGTTAGTTTCGTCTCAGGTCGATTAAGGACCGATCGTTGCTGCTCGTCCCTCTTGTCATGTTGAACGCATGCCTCACATTTAGTCTGGCGAATAAAATACCTTTCGACCCATGAAGCTAGTGGCACTATTCGGGCCGGGATCTACAGTCGCGGCGTATTGGTCTTTGATGGGGTATGTGGGGACACGAAGAGTGAGCCCAAGGGCGGTGCATGCGATTCTCGGCAATCGGGTGGTCCCTGGGTACTGCGGCTACGTGAATAGGGTCCTTGGTGATCTAAGCTACCCTGGCAGGGGAAGCATGGTTTGTGTGAGGAATAAATCACCAGTTGGTTAGGAATTGATTCGAATCGCCATCGCTCCTGGATAGTGAGCAATTGACTCGAGCTACGGCATCGTAGTTGAAAGCATCTAGGCCCCTAGTTGGATTTCGGTGATTGATGTCAATACAAGATTACTATGACTAACGTGTGTTTTGCAGAGGCAATTAAGTTAGGTCATGGTAATGGAGATCGATTGGGCAATTGAGGTTGTCATGCCCCTACGATGGAAATCGTTTCGGTTTTCAAAGGATGGACGACAAGGTTAAGGATAGCTAGTTCTAAGTGTCAATTGAAGTTGGAGAGACACTTAGAGTAGTTTAGGACTTTGTTTTTTTTCCTTTGGCCGTACTATGAAGGGGGGTATGAACGGGTAGCTTGACCTAGTTAAGTCTAGTGAGTTAGGTGTGGTGCACACTTGTTTAAACTAGCTCTAGGTAGCTCCTATGATTGCCTAAGATCTTTTGGAGCAAAATTCATTCTCATATATTCGGAAGTTGGAAGTGAATGGAGGGTCAAACACTGACCGGACGGGCCTGGCTCGGTCATGCTGCGATGACGCCGGGCCGCAGTGGTCTGGCCGGCCCATTTGATTTGAGAGGTGATCAAGTCTGATGTGACCGGACGCTGGAAGGTCATGTGACCGGACGCTGAGGACCAGCGTCCGGTCGACTCCAGTAAGGGTCCAGACTTGGGAAAGAGTGACCGGACGCGTCCGGTCAGTGCTGACCGGACCCTGAGGGTTCAGCGTCCGGTCGAGTCCAGTAAGGTTCCAGTAAGGGTTTTATGCGACCGGACGCGTCCGGTTAGTGCTGACCGGACCTGCCAGCGTCCGGTCGACTCTTTATCTTGGTTCACGGGTTGAAGCCCGGCCGCGCGTCCGGTCATCACGATCGGGAGCGTCCGGTCGTCCGAAGCTAAGCTCATAACGGTTCGTTTTTCAGTGGCTTATAAATAGAAGGTCCACTCGTGAGTGGAGTATCTTTTGCTCATTCCAACAATTTGAGAAACACGTTTGTTAGTGCCAAGAAGAGCAAGGTCCTAGTGAGGTGTTTGTGATTTGAGAATCCAAGAGAGTAGCCTCACTAGCAAATCAAGAGTAGCAAAGTGTGCATCCATCTTCTCATTAGGCTTCGCGTGGTCAAGTGAGAGTTCGTGCTTGTTACTCTTGGTGATCGCCATCACCTAGACGGCTTGGTGGTGATTGGGAGTTTGGTGTTCACCCGGCGGAGCTTGTGGGTGACCCAACTCAAGTTGTGAGCGGTTTTGGGTGATTCGCCCGCATGACGGAGTGTCGAAGAATCAACGTCAGAGAGCACTTGATCCTTCATGCGGATCAAGGGGAGCTACACCCTTGCGCGGGTGCTCCAACGAGGACTAGTGGGGAGTGGCGACTCTCCGATACCTCGGCAAAACATCGCCGCGTTCCTTTCTCTCTCTATTTACGTTGAGCACTTACTTTGAGTATTTACTTTGAGCATTTCAATACTTGTCTTACATCCATAGAATTGCTTGCTAGAGTAAGTTTGGAACGTTGGTTGCGAGGTTGTTGTGCATTAGTTTAATATAAACACTTTTTAGGCACAAGGGGTTAATTGGGCTATCCGTAGGATTTGATTATTGCAAGAAAATTTAGAATTAGCCCAATTCACCCCCCCTCTTGGGCATCTTGATCCTTTCAATTGGTATCAAAGCCTCGTGCTCACGTTTTTAAGCTTAATCGCTTAGAGCAAGATGTCTCACGGGGATGGACCTCCTCCTATCTTTGAGGGAGATGATTTTCCATATTGGAAAATTCGCATGGAGGCTTACTTAGAAGCTCTAGATGTTGGAATTCTTAGAGCCGCCTCTCAAGGGTTCCCAGCACCTAGGAATGCCGCACAACTTCAAGGCGATGAAGTGAATTATGAAAAATGGAATGCAAAGGCTTCTTAACACCATCTTTCTGAGGCCTTTGCAAAGATGTGTTCAATCGTGTAAGGAACCACAAAGACGCCCATGCACTATGGTCGGACGTTTGTGCGCTCCATGAGGGAACCAAGAGTGAGCGTGAGGAACGCTATCATCTTGTGATTAAAAAGCTAAATTCTTTTGAGATGTTTCCCAAAGAAAGTGCTAATGAGATGTATTCTAGATTAAATGTTCTTGTAGAGGAAGTCAATGGGCTTGGACTCACTCAAATGTCACCATCAAGCGTTGTGAGAAAAATCTTGAGTGTCCTCCCCATTGACAAATATGGGCACATTGTGACCGTGCTACATCAAGGTGATCTTTCCGCCGCTACACCAACACAAATCTTGGGAAAGATCAATGCTCATGAGATGTACATGCACATCACACCACAAGATGGCTCATCCTCTACAAAGAAGAAAGAGAAGGACTTAGCATTCAAAGCTAGCCAAGACAAGGGCAAAACAAGACTTGAGTATGAGAGCTCAAGTGATGAAGATGATGAAGAAAGCCTTGCCCTCATGGTGAAGAAGACCACCAAGATGCTAAAAGGCTAAACAAGAGTGGCATCAAGTTCGGACGGCAAGAAGAAGAAGTTCTTCACTAGCTCAAGAAGAAAGCCAATCTTCGAGATGGATTGCTACAATTGTGGCGAACTTGGTCATCTAGCTCATCAATGCACAAAGCCTAAGAAAGACAAGTTCAAGAACAAGGGCAAGAAAGATGATTCAAGTGATGAAGATGAAAAAAGAAGAAGAACAAGCCATACAAGAAAAGAGATGGCAAAAGAGGAGTTCTACAAGAAGAAGAAGAGTGGCAAGGCCTATATTGTCGGTGATTGGCTCACGGACATTGATTCATCAAGTGGATCATCCTATGATGATAGTGACGATGAAAAGGTGGCCGCCATTGCTATTGATCTTGCATCTTCACACCACCACCATCGCCATCATCATCTACACACCTATGCCTTATGGCCAAAGGCGAATGCAAGGTAACTAAGAGTGATGATAGTAGTGATGATGAACATGCTAGTGATGATGATAGTGATAGCGATGATGATGACTCACCTACTTATGATGATCTTGTCAAAATACTAAGAAAATATACTAAGATCATTAGAAAGAGTAGAGCTACAAATGAAAAACTTGATGCTAAAAATGATTCACTCTTAGCTAAGTGTGATACATTAGAAAAGGCTAATGATGAGCTCAAAGAAACAAATGATTCTATATCATCCAAACTCAAGGAGCTCAAATCTTCTAAGAAAGAGCTTAAAGATAAAAATGATAAACTTGAGTGGGTGCACAATGAGCTTATCACTAGTCACAATAAGCTAAAAGATGAATATGCAACTCTAAAGATCAATTATGATACCCTTATTATTGCACAAGAATTCTTACCAAATGAGCCACATGATGCTACTAACCATGTTGTTAAGATTGATATAGCTACCTCATGTGATGACTTAATTGATGAAAGCATTGAGCATGAATCTAGTAGCAAGGGCAAGCAAGTGGTTGAGTGCAATGACTATGATGAGTATGTCAAGCTCAAGAGTAACAATGAGAAGCTCATGAAAGATCTTGAAGAGATGAAAAGTCACAACACCATTGTGCTAGAAACTCTTGATCATGACAAAGAGGTGATCCTTGAGAATGAGAAGTTAAAAGAAGAAATCAAGAAACTCAAGGAGGAGAAGAACAATGATCTTCTCAAGGAAGAGAACAAGAAGCTCAAGATGGAGAAAGAGCATCTCAAGGTGGGATTGAGCAAGTTTGCTAGAGGCAAGCATCTCCAAAGTGAGCTACTCATGAATACAAATCATGAAGATGGATAGAAGTGGCATTGGATATATGGCAAGTGTAGAGAAGAAGAAGGCTCAAGCTCAACACCAACAATCAAAGCCAAAGCCAAAGCC
>CAJGYO010000585.1:0-38081 GCA_904845875.1 Miscanthus lutarioriparius
ACAGACGCTTCAACTTCCGGACCCAACGGTCACGTCCGCTCAGCAACGCGTCGGTTCTAGAGCCACCACAACCAATAAGAAAGTGACACATCACGGCAACAACGGTCTGATCCGAGCGACCCAGAGGGGAAAGGGGGGAAGCCTCCGCAACTCAATATCAATTGTGAAAATTGAGGGTCACAGCCCGCTCGCATCAGACCATGCCCTCAAGGGGGGAACTGTTGGGACATAGACATATTAGTAGCGGAGGCCCCTACGTAACAACAATTGTTTACATGTTCCATGGTGCACAGGTATACCAGGAGGAGCCTTCGGATCCGACCACTGGCGTGGTGAAGGTCGAAGCACAGGAACGCCAAGGGAAGCCTTCGCCTTCGACCACCTGAAAGGCGGAGGTCCAAGCGTAGACTCTGAATGTGCCCGGAGGAGCTCCTCGGCGGAGGTCGCAGAGCGCAGGCTCTGGCGGTTCAGGCGAAGGCCGTGTGATCCCCGCCTAGGAGAAGGGAGCTCTTACAGCACTACGGCCTAGAATCGAAAATGGGCCTCCCACGGGCCTACAGCCGAGGCCCGAGAGGCAAAGGTGGTGTAGAAGGAAAAGATCCGAGATGCCCCTGAAGATTTGAACTAGTCTTAGGATATTTTAGAAATGTACCTTAGCTGGCATAGGGCAGGGATGTATAATGAGACAGTAGTAAACAGTGTCCTCTAAAAGGGGAGACTGAACCTTATATAAAGGAGGTTGGTGAATTCATTTATGAAACCCTAACTGAGCTTGGACCCACCTACCATTTTCCAAGCCTTCGCTTAGGGCACTCGACTAGACAAAGGCTCCACCTTACCGTTCCTGCTGGAAGCCCAGTTTTCCAACATGAAGCACAACTCTAAGTACCTCGGCCCACAATGGGCACAGGTGTGAACCTACGTACAGCTGGTGAACGTTGTAGAAAAAGAGAAGGAAGGCGTGGAGAAGGGGGTGAAGAAGGATGAACTAGGAAGTTAGAACCGTCCGGCTGTGTCCGGAAGAACTCGGCGAGATTCATCTCGTGTGTATCTAGATCTTGAATTCGAAGTGTTAAACTCCAGTGATCCAAATACAGTTAGTGTCGTGACACAAACATGGCCTAGCAATATAGAAAGGGCTCGTCCACCTCTTTTATTCTCTTCTTGCTCTTTTTCCTCTTTCTTGTCCTCACTTCCTCTTTTCTTTTTCTTCTACTTCATCAGTTTATCTATGTCCATAACTTGTAGGGAGACGTGAAGATGCTCAGCTCTGCTAAGAACGATGACGCGTCGCGAGTGCGGGTAACCATGAAAAAAAAATGCATTGCAGATTTGCAGTAGTGACTTACACACAAAGATGACAATCTGACATGGATCAGGCAGCTTTGCTTCCATTTGGTGTTTTGGATCGACCACAATTACAAAGTCTGTCTGTTGAGAGGATGGTTACAAAAGTTCAGCCGACATCCATATATATAAATACATGCATATACTTATTAGCATTAGTACTTCACATGAAGTTACTTGGAGCCTCTGCTCTGACCAAAGATACAGAACAGCATGGGCCATCCAATACTGAGCAGATGGTTACATGCAGCTTCTTTGACATTCCTTTTATTTTCTATATATATACGGCCAGCCCGGCACGTCTCTGAAGCAGAAGAACCAAAGGCCCAGGCCCAGTGGCTAGACATGCGCAGAGACCTTTCTCCTCCTATCGCCGTCGCCGCCGTCAAGCTTGATGCCCTTGTACGACATGGCACAGGCGATGTACACGGCGAGGTCGACGAGCGAGAGCGCGGCGAGGAGGAAGTAGAACCTGTCCAGGTGGCCGGAGTTGAGGTTCCCAGGGATCCACCCCGGACGCTTCTCCCCGGCGGTGAGGCTCGTGACCACGCTCACCAGCATGATGCTCACGTAGTTCCCCAGCGAGATGGACGCCATGCACAGCGCGCTGCCGAAGCTCTTGACGCCGTCGGGCGCCTGCCCGTTGAAGAACTCCAACTGCCCCACGTACATGAACACCTCCGACGCCCCAATCAGCGCGTACTGCGGCACCTGCCACAGCACGCTCAGGGAGCTCGGCTGGTCCGGGGCTGCCACGCGCTTCAGCCGCTCCACCTCCACCACGCCGGCCACCACCATCGCCGCCATGCCGATCACGAGCCCGACGCCCATGCGCTGCAGCTCGGTCAGGCCCTGCGGGTTGCCCGACAGCCGTGCCATGACGGGCACCAGGACCCGCCGGTAGATGGCGATGAACACCAGCACGCTGAGGACGTCGAACAGCGACATGCTCGCGGCGGGGAAGTGGAACGACCCGATGTTAGTGTTCATGGTGGCGCCCTGCTCCACGAACAGCGACGCCATCTGGGTGAACACCACCGAGTACACGATCGTGCTCAGCCAGATGGGCAGCATCTTCAGGATGCACTTCACCTCCTCCACCTGCGTCACCGTGCAGAGCCTCCACGGGCTCTCCATCTTCTCCCCCTCGGTGACCGTCGCCGCCTTGTCGAGGAACCTGAGCTCGTCGCTGTGAAGGATCTTGCGGATGCCCGAGATCTTAGGGTCCTCTCCTTCCACCTCGTGGAGGAGCTCGCCACGGGGAACCTCAGCGTGCCACTTGCGGAACGCGGCGACGAACACCTGCGCGACGCGGGTCAACGGGTTGCCGCTCGGCTTGAAGTGCCGGTAGTTGGGCGTGCCGAGCAAGAAGAGCACGAGCGCCAGCGCGGCGGCGGCCGCCGAGACCCAGAACCCCATGACCCACCGCCCTGAGTCCTCGTAGTACACGAGCACCGTGTTGGAAAACAGGGACCCGACGTTGAGCGCCAGGTAGAAGTAGCTGAAGAAGGCCACCTTGGAGCGCGCCTCCTTGGGGTCCGTCTCGTCGAACTGGTCCGACCCGAACGTCGCGATGGAAGGCTGGTACCCTCCGTTGCCGAACGCGATCATGTAGGTGGACAGGTAGAACAGCGTGACGCCGGGCGCCGACGGCTTGTCGCAGTGCGCCTTGACGCCGCCGCAGCCGGAGGGCTTCACCAACAAGAACCATGAGGCAAGCGACAGGATCACCAGGCCCTGACCAAGAACAGACACAGGCAAGTTCAGAACAGCGCACCGACAGAAAAGGATCGATCACAGAAACAGGAGACTGATGGTTGGTCAGTGCAGTGTCTGAAGATGATCGCACCGTCACGTAGACGATCTGAAAGATGGCGCATGTGACGTATCGGCCCCAGTAGGAGTCGCTGAGGAAGGCGCCGATGAGGGAGAAGATGTAGACGGTCCCTGTCCACTTGCTGATGTTGTTGGCCGCCTCGGCGTTGCCCTGGTGGAGCACCCGTCGCAGGAACACCACCAGGTTCACGCCGACGCCGAAGAAGGCGCACGTCGCGAGTCCATAGTTAGCTGCATCAGTAACAGAGACGTGATCCACTTAGTTTCAGCCCTCAATATATCTGATCCGCGGTTTTGGACCCGCAACCAATGTTGTGACATCTGTCTGAGCTTAGTCAGGTTTCGTATGTTATGTAAAACAGAGTTTATATGGATCATGCCAGAGTGAATCGATGAGAGGTCAAAACATAGTGGAAAAACCTGAAGAGTACTAGGATGCTTTTCCAGTGAATTAGTGATGGAGTAACCCTCCTCACTCTGGAGTTTGTTGCTATTCAGCCGAAGAAGGGGTTCTTGTTGAAGGTCCAGTTTGGATTCTGAACTGCATTCAACTCAGGCAGGCAATACATGGGAATATGCTTGCAAACGAAAAAGGTTGCAGTGATAAATTACACAGTTGAAATGTTGAATTAACTGTTCCATTCTGGAGTTCTTTACAAAATCAGAATCGAGTAAGGTCTTGTTTAGTTCTAAAAAGTTTTCCCAAAAAATGCTACAGTAGCCATCACATCGAATCTTGCGATACGTGCATGGAGCATTAAATGTAGACGAAAAAAACTAATTGCACAGTTTGGTTGGAAATTACGAGACGGACGTTTTAAACCTAATTAGTCCATGATTAAACACTAATTGCCAAATAAAAACGAAAGTGCTACAGTAGCCAAATTTCCAAAATTTGACCACCTAAACAAGGCCTAACTATGCGATCATGTACAGAGGGAGTCATTACTGATCAGGCATCACGTGAGATGTTCACAACATTTCTTTCCTTTAAAAAAAACAGCTTTTACCTAACAGCAGGATGGCAGATCTCCATCTTCCAGTGGTTGTCTTGACAGCTGGGTTTCCTCGTCTGTCCATGGACCCATCTTCAGTGATGGGAGACGTCCATTTCGAATCAACAGTGGTAGGATCCATCAGTTTGTTCAGTGAGTTTTCTGAACCTACACAGTTCTGCAGACTGCTTCATCAATTATTCAGAAAATAAACCAACAGTTAGTCACCAGAAATTCCAATGTTACTTTTTTGGTTCTTGACAACCTCCTTGTCAGTCTTATCCTATCTAAATGCTCAGGGTTCATATGAGATGAGATGCAGCTGTCTGCCTGTCTTTTTAGTTGCTGTACTATGTACTGTATTGAATGAACTATTTCATTTAGGATACTGTTACACAACAGTCCTGCATACATGGTGTGGAAACTCAGCAACTGTTCCGATTAAAATGCTCTAGTTGTAACTGAATTCTGAAATACGTACATACCAGTACTAACAGGATACCTTTTTGTTGCTTAATTTATTCCCTGCGGCTCCTTCAGGAATTTATGCAGTCTTTCCCTAACGAAGCCTTGAGCCAGCAAGATTTACCCTGTGATTGAGATATATACAACAATATCTCATGTTAGGGATGAAGTAACAGTAGATTACAAAAGCATAACGCTTCCTAATTTAGATCCACAACTATTAATTAACCTAATGATAAAAAAGCTGAGCATGCAGAAGATGTCTCTTTTCTGCTCCCGAAGTGCATTAGCGTAGAAACAAGCAGAGACGGTCATCATGTGCCGCCGTCAGCTGGCTCTTTTTGTCATGATCTGGTCTGCACGTATCAATGAGACACTACTCCAGAAACGAAGCAGCTACCTGTCCGTCCGGCCAAAGCATCGTGTAAACTATGCACGCCCATATAGTGATATAGGTATAGCTAGGCTCGACAACAATGCTGTCGTACGTTGTGCACACAGCAGCAAACGTAAGGGTTGTTTCTTTTACCATGCACGCCAACAAAATCACTTCAGTTAGTAGCGCGGCTGTGACTGATGATGAGTTCCTTGCGCATGCATGTTTCAGAAGCGAACTCTTACAAAATCAGTTTACTATACTTTCGTTCCTAGGACGGACAGATAACTTGATGGCAACTGTGAGATGCGATTAATACTCTAACTCGGATAGATTATTAATTAATATATAAGCATATGTACGTGCACGCGTACCTTCCTTGATAAACCCTCCGGTGCGACCACGCAGCAACTTCTCCGGCGACGGGGACGATAGGCACGTCAGGAACGAGACCGGAGCCAGCACCTGTACCTCAACGACGCCGGCAAGGCCTCCAGTCATTTACCGGACAAACTCCCGGTAGAAGTGGCTGCGGCCGGCGATGAGCGCTCCTCTGTCTCTCAACAAGCAGCGACTACGTGCGTGCAGCGCAGTGGTGGCGCCCGCGCGTGGCCAACGATGACCGATCTCCTCTTCCTCTCGGTTCCTCTCCACCGGCGGCAATGCAGCAGCAGACGGCGAGTGGGGAGCGGATAGGAGAGGTGCGGGGTTTGGTCCTTGGGGGCGCACGGCCGCTTATTTATGGACGCCGGGAGCCGGAGCCCGGACCCGGAGGGGGCAGTGAGGGAGTGAAGTGTTGGTGGTGGTGGTGTTCGTTTTCTCCTACGGCCTGCGGGTAAAGCGAGCCCGCCGACACATGTGGCACCGTGCATGGGCCGTGCCAGCTGTTTTCGTGACCCCATTTCCCCCAGAAAGACGGAGATCTTGTGACCCGTGACCCGGCGGGGGCTCGTCGCTGCCGACCGAGCCCTTGCAATCTTTGGTGGCTTGCATAGAGTGATTTATTTTTCTTCTTCTTTTTAATCGTGCTACTAATTTAGCGAAATCCTTGCCACGCGAGCTAGGGATTTAGGTGCGCACTCCTCACCCTCTTGCTGTATCGCCCGCGATCTTCTTCTGGATTTGAGAAAAATGGTGCCTTCTGGATGTACTCCGTAGATAGCCAGGCCGGCTACGGCTGGCTCCAACGGCTGTCGAGGACCGAGATGATGAGGTGGCAAGCATCAACGGACGTGGTGTGAAGGATGCCCGGCTCAACGGGTTGGCATCGGAGACTCTGTGGTCGGAGTGGCTAGGGAAGACCGCAATGGAGTGTGGAAATACTGTACCAGAGCCGGGGCAGAGCATGGTGTATGGCAAGGTTAAAAACCTTTTGGAAATCATCTAGGGCGTTCATTTTTATCCAAGCTCATAACTGGCATGCTTATCAGGGCTGTAAATTTGTCAACAAAAATACTTTTCATTCCTAAATTGACCTCGTGAGTGGTTGGAATAACAGTACTGAAGCGCTAGCAGCTAATAAAATGCTAAACACGTGAAAATAAGGTGATGATGATGTAGATGCATCCCCTAGCCTAGTCGTAGAAAATGATTCCAAACAAGAAAATTAATTAAGGGCGTACGTCCCTGTGGATGTCCTCTTTGGTGTGACGATGCATACGCGACCGCGACTGAGTGGTCATGGCTACCTAATTGACCGGCCGGCGCCGACGCACGCGAGCGCAGTTGTCCCGTCTGGTTTACCACGTTGCATTGTGCGCTTGTGCTGCTCTCCATCCTCGTGACGTCGTCTTGAGACTAAGATGGTACAGTAATAGTAATAATGGACATCCATGTACATGTCAAAGTACTGGTTGGTCCTTGTGTGACTTGTGTGAGGTCCCAAGGCGTATATATGCGAATCGGCGTGATATTGATGCATCAGTGGAGTTTCACGCACGGTTGCTTCCAGTTTTCACGCTGCTTTATGCCTTTATCTGTATACCTGACCATACGTCCATGAACCATGATGACCCAACACGCTGAGCGCTGCTGCTTTTAGACGTGACGAACAAAAACTTGGTGGTTTTCGCCTTATCAGCATTGCGCCGATGACAGCCACAACCACTTTCTGCAGCCTGTTCGTTTGGCTGTGGCTTGTCGTAAACGATCATAAATTTTCAGCCGGAACAGTATTTTTCTCTCACATAAACCACCCAGCAGTACTTTTTCGCAAACCAGCAATGAAACGAAGCAGTCAACCGAATAGGCTGCTGGTTGGGTCGTTGGATTGATCCGCAAATCGAACGTCAAAGGGATTCAGATGTTTTGTCCTTGTCGATATACTCTGGTACTGGAGATCGGTGGCCTCGTTGCTCGCTAGCTCTACCGGTATATATGACGGCGAGTAGTTCATGCGAAGTTGGTTTCCTGTGTCGATCGAAATGAATATTGTGACGTGTACACCGACAGCCATCCGGCATCTATTCCAGAAACACTCGGATGTACCTACAAACTTGGAAGAACGGTGCTGCCGGATTAAGAAATTGTTGTGTTTTATTATTACACAACAAGTTCATTCATGGCACGGAACAACGCACGTACGTGCAAGTTCGAACTCATCAGGGGCACGCATGCATGCATGTTACTCCATGATTTCACTATAATACACGGGCACACGGCGCAGCAGGCGCTAGCTAGCTCTACCTCCCTAGCTACCTCCGTCCCAAACGTAAATCTCGCTTTTCAAGATAAGATTAGTGTAGTTGTAAAATTACGTATTTATCCTTACCATCATTCTCTCTATAGATAGAAAATGGAAAATAATCATTGTATTTTAGAATATTCTTCTCATAAATAGATAAAGTAGTGGCATTTTAATAGACGAGTCCTATTAGAAAAGTTATTCTTATGTCTAGAATTATATTTTTTCTTATAAAAGATTTGAAATTCAGGATTACGTTTTCTTTTAAAAGAGGGAGTAGATATTCTTGAATGCCTGTTTGCGCGGCACAGCTCATATCTGCACACCGGTCGATATCGACGTCGCTGCCACGGTACAGAGACTAGGCGACTAGGCTAGGGCAGGCAACTGGGGGGGGGGGCACGTTGTACCACAGTGAGAGCGAGTACGAGTACGTACCAGAGTCCAGAAGCGTCGTCGCCGTAGTCCGTAGAGCCCAAAGCGAATCCTTTCACTGCCAACTCCGGCCGGGCAAGTAAGGGCACGTTTAGTTCGTGAAAATGTTTGGGTTTGGCTATTGTAGTATTTTTGTTTGTATTTGATAATTAGTGTCTAATTATGGACTAATTAGGTTTGAAAGTTTCGTCTCGCGATTTCTCACCCAACTGTGTAATTAGTTTTTTCGTCTATATTTAATGCTCCATGCATACATCCAAAAAAATCGATGTGATGAGCAAAAACCAAAAAAATTTTGAACTAAACGCGCCCTAAGCGGAGGTACCCACACTACAACGTAGCCATCGTGGTGGTACAAGGAATCTCGTGCAAAGACCAAGCAGCAGGTGAGATGACCCATCGGTTGGTCGTCTTGCGATGAGCCGTGCGACGCTTGCAAAGCTGCATGCCTACATGCATGCATGGCTGTGGCTGCACGCATGCACCCACGCATGCACGGTGAGTGAGCTAGAGCTCGCGCGCACGCGCTACGGACAGGCCTCGGAGTCGTGTGACAGCACTGCTTTTTGTCGTCGTGCGCTTTAGACCAGCGGAAAGCGGCGCTTTAGACTGACATCGAGCTGGAAAAGGACAACTCAAGGAGAAGAACCAGCCAAAAGTGATAAGCTATCACTGGTTGCCTGGATCCAGCAGACGGATCGATCACGGATTCACTGGATGCATGGTTCGCAGCTGTTGCCTGTTGGTGTCTGGGATAGTAGTAGACTAGTAGTGCACCGTATATGCACTCGATCTTGCGCGCGCGGAACGGTTTGCGTGTGTGTTTTCTTTTTCTCTCCGTGCCTAACTTTTGTTTGCCCCTGCTTTGAACTTTCCTGGATGCAATGCAACAACGGATGCAAAGGTTGAACAATTTGGCAGTGGAAATGACACCGATTGAAGTGGATGAGACGTTGACATTTGACAACACCATCGTACAAGCATGGTTGAGGTTTAGCGTCAGGCGGAGAACAGCCCGACGACGATGGACCAGCTGAAACCCAGACGGGAGGAATGGACTAGATATTCCTCTTGAGCATGTCTTTCATTGTGTATGCGTGATCATGGGTGCGAGTCTTATGGTTGGCCAACTTTTGAAGGATGATTATTGGTAAATAAAGACAACATAAATACTCTCTCGCTCCCCGTCGAAATACAAAGTATCAAATGTTCAAAAAAATAAGGTATTTTGATCGTTCAACATTAACTATGCCTGTTTGCTTTTTTAAACCACATCCATGTATGACTTTTAGGTCCATCTTGAACAAAATGACTTCTATAATTGATAGCTGAAATCAATAACAAATATGAATGTGCCGGGTTCATAAATCTGGGGTCTCTCATGGACCGGCTTCCCAGCAAAGGCTCGGCCCAGCAGACGAAGTTGCGAACGACGCGCAACTCTTGGGCCGGCCCAAAAACCTGACAAACAGGACAGAAGGACGATCCAATCTCCAACCGGAAGGCCTCGCTTCCGACTCCAGGCCGCCTCCGGACGGCCACTCCGACTCCGACCCCGCGTCTCTGAACGGGGATGCGCCGAACCCCTGCTCACAGCTCCTCTCCAACTGGCGCAATCAAAGCCGACTGGGACCAGCCGACCGGGGACGTCCGCTCGATAAGGACCAGGAAACAGACGGAGAAAATAAGGCAGGGCACCCAAGTCAACCGCAAGACTAAAGCCCCATTTGGCACGGCTCATCCAAAACGGCTTCACCGGTGAAGCCAGAAAAACTGGCTTTTCCCGGCTTCTAGTTCATTTTAACCCCGGCTTACAAAACGGCTTCACGCTACAGTGCCTCGATTTACGCAAATTAGATGAAGCCGAAGCCGGTATAAGCCGTGCCAAAGAGACCCTAAAGACCATACCGTGTACATCTACAGGGCAGTACCGACAGGACATGTCAGAAGATTGCCCTGCAAACTTCCAAGCATGTCCGAACAGTGTTGTAGGCGTCGACATTTGACCTACAGTATTGTGGGCGCCCGCAACAACTGCCATACCGGACGAACACGGTAAAACCCCTTGCATGCCTCTGAGCATCAACAGTATGGCGGGCACCGACGTCTGCCATACCAGAAGAAGACGCAACCTTCACGTGCATCTGACATTAAATAGTATTGTGGGCGCCTACCATCCTCTCGTACCCGCCGGCGTGGGCAACAAGATTTAGCAGCATATGTACTCTCTCCCTCTCACTTGTAAGGACATCCCCTTTATCTATAAAAGGGGATGCGCTCTCTCCCAACAGTGAGATCGATCAGTTCACTTACATTGATTCACCCTCTGTAACTTTTGGCACTCTAAGGTTATACCGAGCACACGTTCGAACACTTAGCACATAGCGGAACTTCCGTCACTCTCGGCCCTTCAGACCAGAGTTCGACCGGACCTCTTGTACCCCCCATCTTTCTCCCTTCCGTTTGTAACCCCACAGCAAACTTCGAGCACCTAGGCTCAGGAATAAAGTCACCGACCGGCTTAAACTGGACGTAGGGCGCGTTGCCTGAACCAGTATGAACCCTGTGTCATTGAGTGCTAGGCCATCTCCGATCACAACGTACAACAAAACTACAAATATTTACGTGTTGGTCACTTTCTGCATCGACAGTTGGCGACGTCCGTGGGAAAGACGTTGTACGTTCAACACTTTTTGGTCATCGGATGGCCCACTTTTCCGCCACCTTTGCCATGGCGGGATCAAGCGATACGACTCGCTTCGGCTCACTAGAGTTTCCCACACTCCCACCTGTTGGGATGTGGGTTCCACCCATCTTCGAGCCATCCCAGGCCTTCCTCTTTGGAAGCCTGGACTTCGTCGCCGACTGGCTCGGCGTACTACACCTCCGCGAGGAGGCACTTGTTCCGCCGCCGTCGGAGGGGCGCCCTCCATCGGCTCCAGGACGCACGACGACTTCAATGACAAGGCGCATGCGCTTCATTCCGAGCAAACTCTCTGCTCAAATCCCACTGTGAGTAATGTGCATACTGTTATTTACTCGCTATTTACTATCTTCCGCCGATTATCCGAACGGACCGCGTTGTCCTCACCGCAACCGCCATGCGACCGGTTCCCCTACGGCCTCGTGTCCCCCGTGGACGCGTACACCCGGGGGCTCCGAAGGATGCTGGCGCCGCCCCCTCACACGTTCAAATTCGTGGGGATGGCGAGCTATGCTCCCAATTGTTTTCTCGACCTCATAGATGTGATGTTGAGAGTGACAGCTCCAGCATCGGCGTCGTGGCACCTAGCCACCGTCTATCCCGGGAGTACGCTATGGCGGACGCTCCGGGACAGGCGCTGGTGGTAGCGGAGTCCTTGCAGACTCACACCCCTCCGGACCCTCGCGCGGGGACCCTCGCGCTCACACGAAAGCACGGCGAGGAGCTACAACAACGGCGGCAGAACCAGTCACCACCTGCGCTGGCGCGCTCGGCGCACCACGCTGTGCCCCATGCGCAAAACTCGGCGAGCGGCTCCCGGGGTCGCACCCGCCAGGTCCAGCGCAATATCAAGGACAGGGGGAACGATCCCCCACAGTTTGCTCAGGCTGACCAGAACATCGCCGCTGCGGCAATGCTTCTGTGCGGCCTTGCCGAGCCGAACAACCCCTAGGAACAGGTGATCCACCGGAACCTCCGGGCACTGGCGGAAACCGCCACCGTTCAATGGGCAGAGAGCTCCGCATCGCGACACCGACTCGTGGCCTCTCACCCCACTCGAGGAGTGGGGACGCGCCAGACGAATCGCTCCACCCGCTCACCGCTTCAGCCGTCGAGCGCGGCACAGGAGGCCGCATCCACGCCTCGGCATGACCCTGGCGCCCGCTCTGCACCGGACGCCTGTGTGCGAGTGGCTCGGACCGAACCAAGACGCTCGCAGCGTCATCAGCAACCGGCGTCAGTCCCGGCATGATGATGACGTCCATCAAGCGACAGTGATGCTAGGCGACACAGACCCTGGCCGAACCATCGACAGGAGTGGTGAAATGCACCCAGGCGTTGTCGCCGACCGGATGACCAGAGTTCCAACCCAGATGGCCTAGGACCACGGGCCTTTGGCCGATGCATCCACAGAGCGCCGTTCCCGTAGCACTTCAACGAAGGCCGGGACAAAGGCAAGGCCAAGTGCGAGGATCAGGACGAGAGCCCCTCCACGCAGAGGGGCAAAAAGAACAAGAAAAATCATTACCGACCGGCCAACTCTACGTTGGTCGCCGTGGCTGATAACACGGGCAAGCAGCCCCAGCAATTCAACAAGCTCATGGAGAGCCCATGCACCAACCACGCCTACCGCATCAAACACCTCTACAAGGACTGTGAGCACCTCAAGCACCTTCTGCGATAGGCCGGCGGGCCGAAGGAAGGAAAAGGCAAAGAAGCAGCAGCCAAGAAAGGGGGCGTAGCAGGCAAGAATCCGGACGACTAAAGGTCCCTCTACGGCGATCAAGGTGATCCGACCGGGCGCCTACCGACTGAAGAACGACAACGGCGATGCTCTCACCAACACTCGGAACAGCGAACCACTACGTCGTTTCTTCCCCTAAAATTCAGTCTTATCATTTTTACTTAACGTTTGCTCCTATAGAGCGCCCCGACCCAAACACTTTCGGCCTGGGTCGCTCGGGGGCTCCACGGGGGTGCACTACCACCTCTCTTTTTGTTTACTATCATATGGTAAAACTCCTTCCTACCCGAACAAAAGGATAGTTCGTTCCTTTAAATTACCTTATGTAGCTTTGCTTCAACATTCCGACCTATCGCACCCCGCCTCTACCTATGGTTACGAGCAGCTGAGCCTCGTGGGCCACGCCCAGGCTCCTAAGGTTGCAGCCTATGGGATGAACGGGCAAGTGTGAAAAAGAAAGAATAAAAGAAAAAAAATTATGCTAAGGCAAAACTAAAGAAAGAATGGGACAAGCTTCCCCGAACGGAGTGATTCCATCACAAAAAACGAAACTGTTTGTACACAAGAACGTTTACACGGGGGCTCCCCCATGAACTTAACTTTTTATATCTGCTAAACTACTTATACTTTATAAGCTATTGAGGCTGCCCGGCGGCATCTATCGTCGGTGCGACCGGCGAAGGCACGGGCGGCTCGCTCCCCGGCTAGACGGCATTCGGCTCTATCGGAGGCAGGGCAACGTTCATCTCCGACCCGGGCTCCTCTTTGCCTGCAGGCTGGGTGACGTCCTCCTGATACGCGACTGCGGCCACGTCCGCATGGCGAGCATCCATCACCCACTCCACGGAGACCTGCTCAGCCAACAACTTTGCATGTGGCAGCAAGCTCTCCCCGAGCGACTAGATGTCCTCCGTGCTCAAGCCATCGGCATACCCGTTGTAGATGGTGGCAAAGTCCAGGTTCGGGTGGTACATCGCCACCGAAGTCAACACCCCCGACGCCCCGTAGAACAGCCCGTCGGTGATGAGGGCCCGGACCTCATCCGAAACCTCCGCCAGCCGGATGGCGGGCGCGCTGGTACTTGGCGCCGACCTGAAGACCTTCGAGACGACAAGCTAGGCAACATTGTGGATTTGGTCAAGTTCCCCCTCGAGAGCACGTCGCTCTTCAAGGGACCTAGCCAGCGCCTCCGCATTCCGACCAATCGTCGTTTTGGCCGTCTCCAGGTCCTGCTCCAACGACTCCACTTTTCCACCCAGCTCTAGAAAAAGAACGACAAGCTCAGAATCAAGCTAAAGAAAGAAACCAACACGTCGAAAGCAGAAAGGATACTTACCGAGGCGGGTGTTCTCGAGGATGGAGAGTCCCTCAGCCTGTTGGGTCACCTGCTCGCGTAGCCAGGCGTTCGCCTCCTCCGTTCCCATCACCTGGCCCCGAAGCTCGAGCACCTCCTTGTCTGCCTCTAATTGGGCCTTTCGCTCTGACTCCAGGGTATTCTGCTCCGACTCTAGGGTCTCTAGGGATCTTTGGAGCGCCGCCTCGGTGTCCGCTAGGGACTTCCACAGCACCGCCTCGGTCTCCGCCTAGCGGGCCTTGGCCGCCTCAAGCCCCCGCTCGGCGGCGGTCGCTCACTCCGCTACGAGCTGCTCTGCCTTCCGTGCCTCCGTCGCCCGGTCCTGGGACTCGCGGCGGGCAGACTCTAGCTGGCGCTCAAACTCGACCATCTGGGTGTGCTCCATCCGGAGGAAACGGGACTTGCGGCACGACATCTCCTACAGACCCTGCAAAAATGAGAAGCAAGCATACTGAGGCAACCAACGAGAGACCAAGGGGTCAAGGACAAGCGCGGGAAACTCACCTCTGTGGCGTGGCACAGGTCGACCTTGACCACCCGCTGGACGGACATAACCTGCTCCTGGGCATCCTCAAGCTTCACCGACAGCTTGGCAAGATCGGACTCCATGGCGAGTCCCCTCCCCAAAAGGATGTCCCAGAGCTGACACTCCTACGAATCCTGAAGGATGAACCGAACCTTCGTTGGGTCCTCAGGACAGGGCCACACCAGGCCAGTCTCCTCCATCCCGCTGGAGGGTCCAGCCTCCGACCGGACCACCGCCAGCTCCCATGATAGCACCGGTGGCTCCACCTCGTCATTTGCTTCATCATCGGAGGGGATCTCCACCACCTCGGTTTCACGGGCCACCGGCAGGTGTTCCGTCTCCGTCCCGGCCGCATCTTCCCCCGGCACCTCCAGCGCCGACCGGGAAGGTGAGCCGTGCAACCCTTCGCCCGGTGAGGCAGGGAGCTCGGTCTCCCTCTCCTCTTCTGCCGCGGCCGGTGGAGCAGAGGCCGCAAGGGACACCTCTGACGCGGCCTCCGTCATCACCACCGGGATCGCCGCCAACACCATCGCCGCCGCTGCCACCGTACTAGCGACCGGCCCCGGGGGCACCACCCTCGGAAGGGAAGGACTCACCGTCACCACCCTGCTCTCCCCGCCGCTCGCCGCGGCACATTGCAAGGTGGGTCTCGAAACCTCCTCCACGGGAGCTGGGGCGATGCTCAGCCCCGTCAGCATCCGACCGCTGTCGAAAAAGTATAGGTCAGTCATACTCCAAAAAACTCAACAGTAAGATCGAAAAGAAATAAACAAGGCATACCGAGATGTAATCGGTATGACTCTGAAGCCCCGACCCAACGTCGATGAGCCCACAGGGCGAGGACCGCTCCCGGGCCACGACCCGCGCCCCCTCGCTTCAACCGGGGGGAAGTCGACCCAACTGGCTCCTGCTCAGCCTGTGAGTCACCACGACCTTCGGCATGGGGCACACTGACCAGAGCAACTGGCGGGACATCCTCCCATGGTGGGTCGCGCGCTGGCGCTGGCCCCGATGTCACGCAGGTACGAGCCCGCTCCTCTGATTGTCGGGTTTCTCCCACCGCGTCCGGAGCGAGCGAGGACGAGGCCGACGCCACCGCCGAAGCGTGCGGTGACCACGTCCGCTTCACCTCCCGTTCGTCGACGGCGTCCGCACTCGCAGCGCGCTTCCTCGGCGTGAGAACATCGTCGCGTCTCTCCACCTCCCGCTCACCGCTAGTGGAGGCGGCCATAGGATCGCGACGCTCCACCGAGGTCACAAAGACCTCCCGCTCCTCCTCGGAGAAGATCATGTCATCACCCACCTCTGTGGGGTCCTCTGACTTGAGCTCTGACTCAATGTCCCTCCTATTTTCCTCGGCCCGCACGCGCTAGGAGATCTCCTTCTCCTTCTCATGCTTCCACCGAGCCTCCTCGGCTTTCTTCTTCTTCCTAGCGTCCGTCGCCTCCTTCTGGGCGGCCTACCGAGCCGCGCCCTCCGGCCCCTTTGGAAGGTGTGGCCAGGACTTGTACACTCCAAGACCCCACGGAACAGGCGACTCAATCAAAAAATGGGAGAACAAAAGAAAAGAACACAGAGTAAAGAGAGGGGAGCATACCAGTTTAGACACGACCGAGGAGTTAAGAGGTCCGAGCTTTCCATCAACGTTCTCCTTGGGCCTCAGCTGCAGCACCCGGTCAAGGCGGCTCTAGACCTCATCATGCAGCAGCTCCTCTGGCAACGCACGGTCAGGGTCCAATGGGCCGCTGTACTTCCACATTGGTCGGGTCTTCTCCGCCAGCAGAGCAACCCGACGGCGGAAGAGGGTGTGAAACACCCGCACCCCGTCATGGCCACACCGCATGAGCTTCTGGAGCTCTGCCTTGATGATCTCCACCTCATGCTTCTGTCGACTAGAAGGGCCCCACGACCAGTTGTCCAGCCTCTCCGGGCTCCTACCGATGAAAGGAGGGAATGGCGCCTCCGCCGGGTTCCTGATGTAGAACCATTCCCCGTGCCACTCCCGGTTGGAGTCACAGGGGGATGTACATGGGGTACAAGCCCCCCGCGCTCGGTTTCTTCTATAGCACGAAGCCCCCCACCGGCGCGGTCTCGGGTGGATTCCCCATCGACAAAGTTCGCCCAGAGAACATCCGCCGAAAGAAGTCCACATGTGGCTCCATCCCAAGGAAGGCCTCGCACACGGTAACGAAGCCGGCGATATGCAGCACCCCAGTCGAATTGAGGTGCTGCAGCTCCAGACCCCACTCGTTGAGGAGCCCACATAGGAACCAGTGCGCGGGGTATCCTAGCCCGTGCTCGTGGAAGGCAAGGAAGGAAA
Organism: Miscanthus lutarioriparius; assembly: GCA_904845875.1. NCBI lineage: Eukaryota > Viridiplantae > Streptophyta > Magnoliopsida > Poales > Poaceae > Miscanthus > Miscanthus lutarioriparius. The sequence goes on from CAJGYO010000585.1 coordinate 16,786, forward strand.
CCACCTCGCCGGTCCGAGGTTGCGGGAAATCCTCCCTCCCGGGAGCCCTCTAATGCACCACCTCCTTCAGTGGCAGAAACCCCTTCTCAGCGAAGGCCTTCAACACCGACTCCCTCACAACGGACGACCTCCAGCCCGACATTTTGCTCCGGATTCGCGAATGGATTTGTGAGTTTTCTTCTCTCCCTCGCTCTCCCCTTTTTCTCTCCTAGGAACCGCCACGGCACTCAGACGCTCTTGGCGAGAAGGATGAAAGAGAAGAAACAGCAGATGAGGAATAGGCGAAGGAACGAGGTGAAAGCCCTCTCCCTTCTCGTACTTAAGGAAAGGGGCACAGCAGTTGGGGAAGGCGCGACGATCGGAGAAGGGCAAAACGACGGGGGTGAAAACCCCTCTCCCTTCCCCATTTAATGCGGATGGGATACGATGGGACGTGCCTTGACTGATGAGACGCACCCTGCCCGATGGAACGGCGCCTGGTCAGACGGGACGTGGCCTGAGTATCACCCACCACTACCGCATGTCGGGCGCAAGAGACAAGGCGCCACTGTGCGCAGGCGGCCCTCCGCCTTCCCAGGCGGGACATGAAAATGCCAAAGCGACGGGATCTCCGCTAGGAGAGACCATCGGGCTTCCTAAGTCGATCGAATGGCTCAGGTAAACACTGAGAGACAGGTAAGGAGCAAAGGGACGCCCCATGTAGGCCATGCTGACTCCGTCACGAACGACAAGCACGGATCCCAATCGGACATTTCCGATTGGAGCTCCTCAATCCCCGTCACTCGAGTCATCAAGGTAACATTACCGACCCCCACTATTTCTTTATAATCATTCATACATCCATACACGCATTTATTCATTCCATACGCCCGCGCCCCCTGAACGATTCTACCCGAATCGCCCGGGGGCTCGGGAACTAAAGCATCGCATATGCGGTTAAATGCATCACAACGCTCCGTGTTGCGTCACGAAGCGGCAGTTGCCTCATTCAACATGAGCCACGACCGACCGGGGTTCGAAGGCCGACCCACGAAGGGCTCGAGGCTGCCTCGTGTCAAACAGAGCAAGGGGAGAAAACACAGATGAGCCCCGTGCGGCCCTCGCCTAGTCTGCCCCGAAGCAGACAGGGTCATCTCAACCTTCTCGTTTGATTCTAAACCTCGCCAAACCCACAGAATCTCCATCGAGGGGAGGCCAACGGGACACCCGGGTCGGTCTCTGAAATGACCCAGGCATCTACCGGGTTGCAGGTTAAGGAGCAGTGGAATATCACAAGAGGGCTATGCCGACCCCATCATGAAATGATGGACCCAGATTTCACTCGATCATACCCGTTAGCGAGCTCACCGAGCACGTCACTCGAGCCCGAGCGATCGAGGCAAGCGACGTTAGCTCAGCCCCTCTGGTTGTGAGAAACCGAGGACAGGGTAACGTACAAAACTCAAACCGACCCCTACCAAGCCCAACGGGGCTCAAGGGCTCAAGATCCCTAAACTAACTTGCCTCGGCTGCGCGGGCTGCACCGAGGCCAGGATCCGCGAGCTTTGTCTCGCCCGATCCCCAAACTAACTTGCCTCTACACCGATGCCAGGATCCGTGACTCCGACTCGCCCGGTCCCACGGCGTGCACCGATGCCAGGATCCGCGAGCTCCGTCTCGCCTGATCCCTAAACTAACTACCTCGGCTGCGCGGGCTGCACCGATGCCAAGATCCATGACTCTAACTCGCCCGGTCCCACGACATGCACCGACGCTAGGATCCACGAGCTCCGTCTCGCCTGATCCCTAAACTAACTGCCTCGGCTGCGTGGGCTGCACCGACGCCAGGATCCGCGACTCCGACTCGCTCGGTCCCACGGCGTGCAGCGATGCCAAGATCAACGAGCTCCATCTCGCCTAATCCCTAAACTAACTGTCTCGGCTGCATGGGCGTGCACCGACGCCAGGATCCGCGAGCTCCGTCTCGTCTGATCCCTAAACTAAGTACCTCGGCTGCGCGGGCTGCACCGACGCTTGGCTACGCACGACACCTTGGTTGACGACTCTGTCTCAACTAAAATGCACGCCTACACGCCCGCTACAAAAAACCCCCAGGCGATCCTGCCCGAATCGCCTAGGGGCTACACCCGCTGAACGAAACAAAACTTCCCCCGCTGACAAACACAAAAAAAACCTAGACGATTCTACCCGAATCGCCTAGGGGCTCGGGGGCTACACCCGCGGGTGCGCTCGCGCGCACCCACCGTCAAGACAAAAATCCTCCAGGCAATTCTACCTGAATCGCCTGGGGGCTCCGGGGCTCCTGTCGGCTTCATAAACCCAGGGTCCCTCACGGATCGGCTTCCCAGCAAAGGCTCGGCCCAACCAGCGACGTTGCGAACGATGCGCAACTCCTGGGACGGCCCAAAAACCTGACAAACAGGACAGAAGGACGATCCAATCTCCGACCGGAAGGCCTCGCTTTCGACTCCAGCCAGCCTCTGGACGGCCTCTCCGACCGGAAGGCCTGGCCAAATACCACTCCGACCCCGCGTCTCCGACCGGGGATACGCCGAACCCCTGCTCACATCTCCTCTCTAACTGGCGCAATCAGAGCCGACTGGGACCAGCCGACCGAGGACGCCCGCTCGGTATGGACCAGGAAACAGACGGAGAAAATAAGGCAAGGCACCCAAGTCAATCACAAGACTAAAGACCATACCCTGTACATCTACAGGGCAGTACCGACAGAACATGTCAGAAGATTGCCCTGCAAACTTCTAGGCATGTCAGAACAGTGTTGTAGGCGCCGACATTTGACCTACAGTATTGTGGGAGCCCGCAACAACTTCCATACCGGACGAGCGTGGTAAAACTCCTTGCATGCCTCTAAGCATCAATAGTATGGCGGGCATCGACGTCTGCCATACCAGAAGAAGACGACGCAACCTCCACGTGCATCTGACATTGAACAGTATTATGGGCGCCTACCATCCTCTCGTACCCGTCGGCGTAGGCAATAAGACTTAGCAGCATACGTACTTTCTCCCTCTCACTTGTAAGACCATCCCCTTTATTTATAAAGGGGGATACGCTCTCTCCCAACAGGGAGATCGATCAGTTCACTTACATTGATTCACCCTCTATAACTTTAGGCACTCTAAGGTTATACCGAGCACACGGTCGAACACTTAGCACATAGCGGGGCTCCCGTCACTCTCGGCCCTTCAGACCAGAGTCCGACCGGACCTCTTTTACCCCCATCTTTCTCCCTTCCGTTTGTAACCCCACAGCAAACTTCGAACATCTGGGCTCAGGAATAAAGTCACCGCCCGACTCAAACCGAACGTAGGGCACGTTGCCTGAACCAGTATAAACCCTGTGTCATTGAGTGCTAGGCCACCTCCGATCACAACATACAACAAAACTACAAATATTTACGTGTTGGTCACTTTCTGCACTGACAGAATGTGTTTTAATTAAAAATTATGGCCCCGTTCGCGTGCCCTTAAACCCGGCTTGATCTGGTTTTTTTTTCATCCGGGACAGTGTTCTCCTCTCACAGATTCCTCCAGCATTCCTATAAACTATCCAAATTCCTCCAGAATTTCTTCAGGCAAACAGGCCCTATGTGTTATTAGGAAATTAAACAACTTGACAACCAAACTAACTAGTGAGGAGTGAGTTAGTATTTTAGCCACTCTTATTTGATTCTACAATTGCTCAGGTATCTCGTATTTCAAGATGAAAGGAGTACTAGGTACTGCGGTCTATTTGGATCTTGCTAACTTTAGCATCCTATAATATACATTAATATTCCATTCGTTCTAAATTATAAGTTATTTTAAATTTTATGAAAAGTCAAGCATCTCAAGTTTGATCTGGGAAAGTTGCTAAAATTAGTAGTAGAGCAGGTGCTAATTTTAAGTTATTTTAGAAACAGACGGGACCTTAAGTGGATCAAAGAGGCCATCTATACGATAGCCCAACACGTAACAGATTCGCAGGTGTGAGCCACAGCTGTTAACTAGTGCCTGACACCTCATATTTAGCAATGTGGTAGGGCCAGTCTGCAGCTGTGTGCCTGTGTACGAGCCTGCACCTTGAAAGACTGGGACCGAGGCCCTTTTGGTTTTTTGATTAGGGGGGCCGAGGTTTGTGGTAGCCCGTACGTAGGACGGCTGCAGGACTGCAGCAGATGCAGCCACAAGCCTGCCACTGCCACTGCAAGGCCCTACATGGCCAGCCAGAACTTGGGTCTTCCTCGAGGAAGACGACGGTGAAGCCGCGAAGGCGAAGGACCGAGCGCGCCGTCTTGGGCTGAGAATTAAGATGGGCCAGCTGTGGTGTGTGCGAGTTTGGTGAAGTAACGGACTCATGGTTGGATGAAAAGTAGACGGCATAGATTGGTGACTGCAGAAGACAGTCGATCGGCATGTTGGCTTATTGGTTTCAGCCAACCAATAGTATTTTTCTCTCACAATAAATCAGCACCAGTCAGTCCAAATCAATCCAGAAACCAACCAGCGAACAGGTCCCGACAGAATCTGATTTACCACTGCAGAGGATCTGATTCCCGAGCCGAGACCACCGGGAGCACCCGACCAGCAGAGGATCTGATTCCCGAAGGTCACTTCTCACCAGCTTGACAATAAAGGAACAAATCATGAAAAGACATTAGTACAATCTATAATAAAAAGATCTCAAGTAATTTAAGTTTCAGATTTCAGAGTGACAGATGTCATACCTGAAACACATAACATGCTTGGATCGGTTACCATTACATCGGTAAGTATAGTGACTGCTTACAGGTAGAGCATGAGTTGATAAGCATTTTTGCCTGGGAAATATGAAATATCTGGAAGAAACTTGATGCTAATCATAGTGTAATACAAATAGATACTAGATTACCTGGTCATGATGGAAATGAGATTTTTAATAAAGCCTGAATTTCGAAGTCAACACTACATCGGTTTTAAGTTTTTTTTTTTTTTTGTGTGTGTGGGGGGGGGGGGGGTGTCTGGGAGGAGGGGATCAAGAATTCAAAATACATTATACAACACACACAGTTACACTATTCAAATACAACAGAGGAGCACACATTTGAAGGATGAGAAAATACACACCATGGTGGCAGTATTTAAATACCATGCTTTCAGCCTGTTTGTTTGACTGTGGCTTGTCGTAAACGATCGTAAATTTCCAGCCGGAACAGTATTTTTCTCTCACACAAACCAGCCAGCAGTACTTCTTCACGAACCAGCAACGATACGAACCAGTCAACCGAACAGGCCGTTTGTTTGTCACTAGAATTTTTGCAAACTCTCATACAGCGACCATAATGCTAGTTTGGCAAGGAATTAATGAATTTAACAATAATCTCTACCATCTGGGCATCAAAAGCAGGACCCACCATCTGGAAGTGCCCAGCTCCTTCAATCAAGTGTGTATCAACCCGTCCAGCTGCAGATTTGAGCTTGTTTTGCAATTGTTTCACACTGGTGAAGCCATCTTTGGTCCCCATGATGAAAAGCTTTGGTTTTTCAGACTTGAGTATAGCATCATGATGCCTTCCGAATAGGACTGAGGCCATCAGACCAAATGGGTACCCGACGCTAACGTAACCAATCACCTCGTCCACTTTATCAACTGCAGATCCGGCAAATGGTACCCCTGCATCAGGGAATTATTGTTAGACACATGCCTAAACACAATACAGCAGCTTCATAAATGACAGGAGAAGACTTGTATGCAGAATACCACGTCTTGATTCTTCAATGCAAATTCAACAATCTTGTTCATCTCCATCAACTAGCTAGCTCACTGACAATTGCAGTGGATAGGATCAACTTAATCGCAACCACTACATACAGCCATACAGGAAGCAGACATCCAAGCTACTTTACATTTCTAGGAGGATTTGCTGAAATATTGTGTAGATTACTTAACAGGAAACCTTTTGCCACTACTTCCTTAAGGATATCTGACAGAAATTTAGGTCCCTAAATAAAATTAGATGAAATATTAATGCCTATCTGCTAATTACAGATTCAAGTTTGGAGTATACAGACTGAAACGCAGAAATTCCATGAGGACAACGTTTGAGCTTCCTATTTGAATGCAGCAAATTCATCAACAGCTACTATTTGCTTACTAGCCCGAATGAGTACCAAGAGAATTGTCATTTGCACATTCAAATTGACCAAAAATAGCTTCATAAGAGCGAAGCTGTTTGGTCAATTTGACTGATTAACGCTCCCATGAACTGAAAAGAAAAGGTACGGATCGCGACAGGGTTTCGCCACATCAGGAAGAAGCGAAAGAGTGGAACCTACCAGCTGAGGATCCGACGAGGAGGATGCCGCGCGGCTTGATGTTCTCTGCGATGTTCTCTGATCTGAGGCATCCACCAGTATCTTCTCCACCTCCTCTGGAAACTTCTTCTCCTTCCAGTCCAATGCTGATTTGTATAGAAGTTTATCCCAGTCGTTCTTCACCTGGTTCAACCAGTCAACCTTGGGCAGCTGAAAGCCAGCTTCCTGAGTTTTTCCAGCTTCAAACTTAGTTCTGGTCTTTTCTCCATCAGGCACAGCAACGTCCAGCTTGTGATCATAGCTAAGATCGAGCGCAGGAGGGAGAGTACACTCCTCCAGACTACACCCTGAAAATGAGTATCATTTCTTAATTTCCAAAGCCCCCACAGGGCAGCAGCACAAATCATATTGTCTACTGCAAATCTTTTATTGCTAATCCACATTAGACCTAAAGATAGAAAGTCAGTCCCTACTCTCCTGCCTATTACTTCAGAAATGTCAAGCCAAAGCTGCTTGGCCACCACACATTCAAAAAATAGGTGATTCACAGACTCTCTAGTTCACAGCAAAACAGATAGGTAGGATCTTCTACCTTTTTCCTAATACCTAAGTTGTCTCTGGTTAGCACCTTATTCTTAGATAAAAGCCAGAGAAAAAAAATGAACTCTTGGGGGAACTTTAAGATTCCATACTGCAGGAACAAAAACAGATTTCACACCTCTAAAATTAATAACTTTATAGAGAGACTGGGAAGAATAGACCCCTCTAGAATTAAAAGTCCAAATCAAGGCATCTTCTTCTTCTGTGAAAACTATAGTGGAAGCCAACTGAATAATCTCATGCCATCTATGCATCAATCTATCATCTACTCCTCTTCTAAAGGTGCACTTCAGATCTATTCCATCCCATAAATCAAAAACAGTCTGAGATTTATCATTGACCAAAACATATATATCCCAAAACTGGATTGCTAAACTAGATGATCCTAACCAATTATCTTCCCAGAATTTGACTTTTTTCCCATTACCTATCTGCCATCTATATCCCATCTTTGCCGCCTTAGCAGCCCAAATCATGCCTTTAAAAAAGCTAGAACTACCAACAGTATTGCTACAAAAGATATTAGGCCTATCAGTACCATATTTGTGGTCAATCATCTGTTTCCAAAGTTTATTCTCATCTATATTGTACCTCTTCAACCAAGAAGCCAACAAGCAGATATTCAGATCCCTTAAGTTGGAGGGAATGTCCTCCTTAAGCATACTAACTGAGTCCCAGTTAACCAAATGAAACTGAGCCTCTGGTTGATCATTCCAAAGGCAGTTAGCCATGTGAGTATGAATAATCCTAATTGCCTATTTTGGAAATTTGATGAAAGATAGCAGGTAAACTGGAATACTAGCTAAGCAAGCCTTGATGAGAACTAACCTAGCAGCATAAGATAAAAAGCTTTCCCCTACAACCTGCTATTTTCCTAAGCAATTTATCTACCAGAGGTTGAATGTCCTCCCTTCTCAAAATATCATAATGTAAGGGAATGCCTAAATACTTTTGCCTAAGGGTCACGCCCGCTTCTCTGCCCCCGCCCCCCCCCACCCGTCGACACGCCCCACCCCAGATCCGCCTTGTGAACACGGCCCCGGTCCCCGTCTTGTGTCTGCAGGGCTCCCCATTCAAGGCTCGTCCTCCCCATCCTCTCTCATGGCGTGCATGGTGGCCCCAGACCCCAGATTGAGATCGCGCCCCGCGCTGCCCATCCCATGCATCGCCTCCCCGCCGCCCACCCCCAAATCGTTTCGGCCGTGGAGCTCAGCAGCGCCCATTGCTGTCTACTGTGGGCTCCCACCCAGACTCGTCCTCCCGGCCAAGACGCAAGGCGTGCGTTAGCACTCCGCCACAGATCGAAATCGCACTCGACGCCTCTCCTTCCGTGCGCCGCTTCAAGACAGCCCCAAAAATTGGCCGTGGAACTCCGCGCGCCATTGTTAATCCCGCCGCCGCTCACGGCTCGGCCCCTGTTCCCGAACTCCGCCTCGATGCAATCAATGCTACTTCCGCTGCAACCGTCGGAGGATTTGACAAGGCACAGAGCACGTCGGGCAAGCGCATCAAGTTCACCTCCCCCTCTGCAACCCCCCGATGAGAGGCTACTACTCCAACGCCGCTACGCCAACCAAATCCTGCCTTAGATCCGCTGCAGTGAGGAGTACCGCAGGCGCCCAATCCGCCGGGCATTCAACTCCCCACCTTCAGTCCGCGGCACCCGGCTTTGATGGAGGTTTTCCTTCCCGAGGGGGATGGCTCAGGGCTGTCACCGGCCCATGGCAGCTGGCCGGTGAGGCGCATTCACGCGCACGTCTAGCGTCAGAAGAGGAAGATGGTTGGTCAATGGTACGCCCGAGATGCTGGTGGCGTCTCCCGGAGTTCAAAAGCACGGTGCATTCAACTCCCTCAACCACCCAGGTCAAATCGGCGCTCCAACGCCACAGCGTTGATCTGCAGTGGCATATGAGAGGTAAATGCTTCCGTTGCCTCTCGCCTGGACACGCTGCGGCGGACTGTAGGGACCCGGTGGGGACATAAAAGCTTTCTGTGCAGGGGCGGTCCATCGTCCTCCAGGAAGCAAGCTCCCACGCCGAACACTGCTCCTCCACCACTCGATGCCACCAATTTCCCTCCTCTGCAGTTGCGGTACGCAATGGCTGTGCCAGGGGACCCATTGTCCGTTCATTGGACACCGCTGCGTGGCCTTCTCCGTCGACAACATGGACCAAGAGCTCGACCGCCTTTCCATGCATGGCATGGTGGCTCTGGTGGGGGGAACCGCCGGTAGTGGAGCCGGAGGTCATCAAGAGGGCCATCTGCAACCAGGGCCTATTATTCGTCCGGAGGATGTCAAATCATCGCACGCCCAGAAGACTTCTTCGTCGACTTCAAGCACCCGCACCACCGCGACGAGGCTGTGGCGCAGGGGTCCTTCCCCTATCGCAACCTCGACATCCACACAAGGCCGTGGCAGCTGGTCATGCACGGCTGAAAGGTCCTTGTTGGTTTTGGTAATTGAGTGACAACCTAGGTGGACTAATTGTGTTTATGTGAGATACACAGGTAATTAGTCCATAGGTACATGTGTGTGAGCAACATATGCCATGAAGGTGAAAATGGCTTAGAGATGTTGCAAAGCTCACACATGTGATGATGAAGGAGCTTAACAAGACATGAGACATGACATTGAGTCATGTGATCAAGGTGGAGAAGATCAAGACAAGACTTGGCTTGATGGACGGTTGCAAAGCGTGAAGGGCAAGTCAAAGGCTTTTGAGTGATGGACGCGTGGCGGTGAAGCTTGAGCAAGACTTGGCGCCGATGGACGATAGCAACGGTGAAGAGCAAGTAGAGTCAAGATCGATGAACCAATATGATCATGTGATGATATGAAGTGGATCATATCATTATTGATCGTGTTGGTGCATGTGTTGCATCGACATTGAAGGAGATGGAATGGAATGCGCAAGGCAAAGGTATAACCTAGGGCATTTCATTTCACCGGTCATAGGTAGGTGTAGAGAAGTTTATGACCGGGTTTAGGATAGATGGCCGTATTATCAAGAGGGCAAACTTGTTTGCATATCGGTCATCTAGTGCCACTCGAGTGATCTAACTTTGCATTGTCGCTAGGATCGAGTGGCGTGGCAAGTTGAGTGGCTAACATCCTTTGGGAAATGATTGTGAAAATGCTAACACACATACACATGGTGGTGTACACTTGGTGGTGTTGGCACATTTACAAAGGAGGTGGTGTTTGCAGGGGTGAGATGGGTTTGGGTCCTCTCTCCCTCCCGCCGAAGCTTGCAGGCGGGATTCGGGCGCTTTCGGGAAATAGAATGCCTATTTTCTATTACACCGGATGCAAGTTCTTGTGGTTAGCACATTGAAGCAAGGGTGATGAAGTTAGAAGTGAAAACGAGTTAGTCGCTGAAGATCTTTGGCGTCGGTCAAGCGACCGCCATTGGATCTGAATGCACCGGACGACGACAGTCAGTGCGTCCGGTCAGCCGACGACGATGACGCGACGAGAAGCCGGGTGTGACCGACGCATGGCGGGCGCGTCGATCAAGTGTGACCAGACGCGCGTCCGGCCGAGGTCGGTACCTTATCGGAAACGACCGGACGCCGGGGTTCAGCGTCCGGCCGCTTGATAGCTGCCGCGTCCGGTCAAGTCAAGTGACCGTTGGAACCGGGACATGTGGCCGTCTCTGGGCGACCGGACGCTGAGGTCCAGCGTCGGTCCAACACGACCCGAGCGTCCGGTCGGCCCGACCGCTGCCAGATGAAGGGGTAGCGGCTAGTTTAGCCCTTGGGGCTATAAATAGAAGTGTCCCTCGGCCATGGCTGGTGCAGAGCACCTCAAGGGACTTAGTGTCCATGCTTGTGAGTGCTTGGGAGCCCTCCATCACACACATACTTGATAGCGATCATCCGATTGTGTGAGTGAGCGATTTCTAGTGCGATTGCATCGTGAGGTTGCATCGAGTGGCACTAGGTGGTCGTGTTGCAAGCCGGTGGTGCTTGTTACTCTTGGAGGTTGCCACCTCCTAGACGGCTTGGTGGTGGTCTCCGTCGAAGCCCGCAAGAAGCTTGTACGGCGCTCCGGAGAAGTGCTTGTGAGGGGTACTTGTGCTCGCCCCACGGGAGTCGCGAAGAGCAACTTTAGTAAAGCGTGTCATTGAGCTACCCTCACTCAAGGGGTAGGTTCTTGCGGTGCCCGACGTGCGGGCTTAGCGGGTGATGCTAATTAGCTGCCGAACCACCAAGTGAGCGGTCGACACAACGGGGACTAGCGTGTTGGCAAACACGTGAACCTCGGGAGAAAAATCATCGTGTCAACCTTGTTCTTCTCGTTGGTTTGCATCCCCATTACACAAGCTTGCAATTACTTTTATATATCTTAAGCTTGTGTAGTTGCTCTTGTAATTAGTTAGCTTGTGTAGCTTACTAGTTACCTTCTTGCTTGTGTAGCATAGAAGTAGCTCCGTTGCGTGGCTAATTTGGTTTTAGTAACCTTGTTAGTCACATTGCTTAGTTTGTGTAGCTAAGTATTTGCGCTCTCTAATTAGGCGTTGGTTGCCTTGTTATTGAGCATTGCTAGTGAGCTTAGTTAGCTTTGTGCTTTTACTTACTAGCATGTGTAGGAGCTCCCTTGTTACTTAAAGTACTAGTGGCATAGGTTTGTGTGACCTTGCTCCTAGAATTGTTTAGGAGAGCTCTAGCTAGCCCGGCACCTTAGTTGAATAATTAGTATCTTGGCAAGGTGCTAGTGAGCATATATAGAGAGGTGTAGTCTTGGCTAGACCGATTGTTTTAATTCCACATTTATATCGGTTAGCCGACGCGATTAATTTTAGAAAAGACTATTCACCTCCCCTCTAGTACGCCATCTCGACCCCTTCACTCGCCTCGCCCGACGTGTCGCCCGCGGCCGCCTTGGCCGCGCCCCGCCGCGCTGGTGCCGTGACCGTGACCGTGCCGCCCCCCACCGCCGGCCTCAACCGCGCCCGCCGTCCCGCCCGTGCCCGTCGAGTCAGCCTCGCCGCGCACCACCGCTGGCCCGGCACCTGTAGTGCCCGGCCGTGCCACCGCTGGCCTGGCTCGTCGGCAGGACCCACGCCCGGCGTCCGCTGTGACTCCGTCGACGTCCGCGACTCCGTAGTCGGATAGGTAAAAATTATGAATTTACAATGTGCGTACTTAGTTAGCTTTGACTGTAGTGTAGTAGTTTTAGCATTTGTTATTTACTAGTTAATGTGATGACTCAGGTAGTTGATTTAGTTAGTGGTCTAGTGAGATATATATGTATATAGATAGAAACATAGATACATAGGTACATAGATATAGTTAGATAGCTACTTAGATAGGTAGTTACATATTTAGTTAACTAAATAGGACCTAGCTATTTAGTTAGTATACGGTATCTATGTATGTAGTTATTATCTTATTTACTTAGTTTGTAGTTAGAAAGTACTTGTTAGGTATTATCTATCGTCTAATTTGGACTAAAGCACACGTGTTTCGTTATGTGTTTAAACTAGATGGACAACCTAGTGACCATATATCATGGAGGCACCGTTGAATACGATCGCTATGGATATGTTGAGTTTGTTGACATGCAAAGCGTGTCTGTGCTATTCAATGATAGGCCTTCATTTAGTGAGATGGTTGCAAGGGCTTAGGAGGAGCTGCATTGCCTTGGAGATGATGGCATTGCAGTTGAGGGTGTACTACACCTAGGTTCTCCTGCCAACATCCTCAGGCGAATGATCCCAATTGGGTGTGCGGATCAGTGGGAGAACTATCTGAGATCGGCTATGAAGAGCCAGCTACAATGTTTGGACGTGGTCGTGCGTCGGGTGTTAGTTGATCCCATCCATCATGGGTTTTCCCCACCAATGGGTCAGCAGGCACACATCAACCCTCCCATCCTAGAACCTGATATGGATGTGGAGGTTGCACCTATAGTTCCCGATGCTCAATCTGCCTCCAATGCGGTAGTTGGAGATGCTTGTCAGACTCATTTTGTTGTGGCAGATCCTCCTCATGAGATCCCTTTGACACAGAATCATCCGAGTAAGTGTCTTAACCGCATGGTTATTGGGAGCTTACTCCCTTCCTTACATCCATTTCTTTCATTCTTTCCTCATTTCTCTACTTATGTTGCAGGAGACATTCCTGAGAATATGGATGTGCCCCCTGTTGCTGCGCAAGTTCACTTTGGAGATGGATTCCGTGGCTCCAATAGTGTGGTCGAGGTCGGTACCTTACTAGAAACGACCGGACGCTGGGGGTTCAGCGTCCGGTCAGTTGATAGCTGCTGCGTCCGGTCAAGTCAAGTGACCGTTGGAATCAGGACATGTGGCCGTCTGTGGGCGATCGGACGCTGAGGTCCAGCGTCCGGTCAACACGACCGGAGCGTCCGGTCGGCCCGACCGTTGCCCAGTAAAGGGGTAACGGCTAGTTTAGCCCTTGGGGCTATAAATAGAAGTGGCCCTCGGCCATGGCTGGTGTGAAGCACCTCAAGGGACTTAGTGTCCATGCTTGTGAGTGCTTGGGAGCCCTCCATCACACATATACTTGATAGTGATCATTCGATTGTGTGAGTGAGCGATTCTAGTGCGATTGCATCGTGAGGTTGCATCGAGTGGCACTAGGTGGTCGTGTTGCAAGCCGGTGGTGCTTGTTACTCTTGGAGGTTGCCACCTCCTAGATGGCTTGGTGGTGGTCTCCGTCGAAGCCCTCAAGAAGCTTGTGCGGCGCTTCGGAGAAGTGCTTGTGAGGGGTACTTGTGCTCGCCCCGCGGGAGTTGCGAAGAGCAACTTTAGTAAAGCGTGTCATTGAGCTACCCTCACTCAAGGGGTAGGTTCTTGCGGTGCCCGACGTGCGGGCTTAGCGGGTGATGCTAATTAGCTGCCGAACCACCAAGTGAGCGGTCGACACAACGGGGACTAGCGTGTTGGCAAACACGTGAACCCCAGGAGAAAAATCATCGTGTCAACCTTGTTCTTCCCGTTGGTTTGCATCCCCATTACACAAGCTTGCAATTACTTTTATATATCTTAAGCTTGTGTAGTTGCTCTTGTAATTAGTTAGCTTGTGTAGCTTACTAGTTACCTTCTTGCTTATGTAGCATAGAAGTAGCTCCGTTGCGTGGCTAATTTGGTTTTAGTAACCTTGTTAGTCACATTGCTTAGTTTGTGTAGCTAAGTATTTGCGCTCTCTAATTAGGCGTTGGTTGCCTTGTTATTGAGCATTGCTAGTGAGCTTAGTTAGCTTTGTGCTTTTACTTACTAGCATGTGTAGGAGCTCCCTTGTTACTTAAAGTACTAGTGGCATAGGTTTGTGTGACCTTGCTCCTAGAATTGTTTAGGAGAGCTCTAGCTAGTCCGGCACCTTAGTTGCTTTATTAGTATCTTTGCATGGTGCTAGTGAACATATATAGAGGGGTGTAGTCTTGGCTAGACCGATTGTTTTAATTCCGCATTTATATCGGTTAGCCGACGCGATTAATTTTAGAAAAGACTATTCACCCCCCCTCTAGTCCGCCATCTTGACCTTACAACGGCGACATCTGCGAGCTCAAGTATCGTGTTCGCCTGTGCCTGGAGGGCATCCCTCTTCACGCCTGGAACGAGAGCATCGCCAAGAGGGCTGTCGCCAGGGCCTACAACCTCGACTACGTCGAGAAGGCGTCACTGGACCGCGCCGACACCAGGGCGCTCCGTGTCTGGGCCTAGACACACAATCTGTCCGACATTCCGAAGGTAACCTGGCTAACATTGTCCTGCAGGAAGGCAGAGCTTCACAGCTCACAGCCCGCACGTGGCCGCCGGGGGCTCACCTTCAGGGTGCTGGTGCACCTTGATCTGGTGGAGGACCCTCCGGGTAGAGATGGATGGGCTGCCGCTCCCCGCGTTTACACGTGGGACTACAGGGTCGTCGATGGAGAATGGTTGCCGTGTGACCGACACGACCCTCCACCTGCTGACATCCACGGCAGTCGTCGCGACGACGACGACGACCGTCGTGGACGTCGAGAGCGCCAGGGCGACAACTGGAACTCGTGACCCACCCGCAGCCTGTCGCGGGCGCCCAAGGATCACGAGCGGGAGCGGTCGGCGTCGAGGCACGGTAGCCGTCGACACCGAAGCCCCGAACACGGGGGTCGTCGTCGCCCTCTACACGACGTCGACGTCGCTGCTCGCCATTCTGCTCCAAGCGACACTGCTGGCCATGGCGCCCGCCTTTCTGCCCCAAGCAACGCTGCTGGTCACGATGCAAGTACAGGGGCTCCGCAGCTGCTCGCTAAGCCCGCTAAACCCCACCGCCCGGGGAATGTTCAGCGCAGAACCAGGGGGCGCAGTAGGGAACGGACGCCACACCAGAGGCCGCACAGGCATGCGCGCTCGGAGCCAAGGACCGTAACACCGCGCTCCAAATCACCATCATCGCGCCTTCGCTGCAAGTCACCGGACTTCAACGATGCAAACGGCAGCAACCATCATCCATCACCAAGCGCCCCAAGGTTCGTGCTAATCAGAGTCCATACAATGATCAGCCTCTTACTCCTCCGCCCCCTGCCTCCCCTTCCTGGAAGCCGATCACCACACCTGAGGACGCAGCGCGGTGCAAGACCGTTCCACCGAGCGTCTCATCTTCGGAGCCACTGATGCCTTCTGTGATTCTTTCTTGCCGGATTGAACTGCAGGCTCCCCCCGCCAGCGACCACGACAACGTGACACAGCAGCGATCTCACAACCTCGCTGCTGAACGTCGCTTCCGCGCAGGACGAGTCTACTCCAGGCGGCATGCTGTCCCCACCCCACAGGGGAAACAGGCGCAACCGGCGGGACGCACCTAGGTGCTGCGGTTCCACCTCGGGCTCGTCTACTCCAAACGCTGCGCCCGCGAAATGGCCACCAACTGCTCGCGCCATCGTCGCGTGGTAGATGGACTCCAGCAGCATCAACCATGTAACACCCTAGGTGTTTGGCTTCCACAAAAATTTCATTTCATTTCATAAACATATGCATCATTTATGTCATCATGCCATTGTCACTGAAACATACATATGCAACTTTCGCAAATTCTGTTTGTTTCATACTTGGTTGCTTATGAATGGTAGTAGTGCAACATGTGAATGCAACATGAATTTCTCATACCTTGAAACATGGCAACATGGTAGTAATATGACAAGTATAGAATAACAACAAAGTCATGAAACATATGAAACATTGAATTGCAACATTTGAGTGAATTGATCGTTTTGTTGCTTCATCACATGTGATCATTAGAAATTTGTATAGCACTTGTGTAGAGTGGTTAATTAGGGTCTAATACACCTTAACTACACTTAGGGAATTTGTTTGGACATTGTTCATATAGATCAAAATGACAAAATTGCCCTTGAGTGGAGGTTTGACTTGAAATGACCCCTAGAGTGCCACTGTTTGACTGATTCAAAAGATCAACATAGAGACTTTGCATGGCTGTGCACTCTTTACCAAAGTTGTAGCTAATTTATCAAGGAACAAAAGTTGTTTTATGATCATCTCATGAAAATGGCTAGAACATGCTCAAACATGCCCACAAGTCAGAATGTCATGCTGATTTCACACTGAAAAATTTGTCTAAGTCATTGATGCCATTTCAGTTTGATTGAGCCACTTTTGGCTTGATACAACTCAGGATACAGGGTGAATTAGCTGTAGAGTTCTAAAACAAAGTTGTAGCCCTACTATAGCTCTGCAACTTTCGTATACATTATTTTCACTAAATCGTCACGGTTTAAGAGATCCATCACGGTTAAGTTCGTCTGTCAGTCATCGTCTTTGAACACTGAAACGAAAAAAATTCAAAAAACGTTCAGAGCTGTCGTGGTCGACCGGCACAAGGGCTGCTCGCCGCGTGGCGCTCATGCTCTGCCGACGCCACCACATCGCGCGTCCGCGCTCCAGAAGGCCAGCGCCTGCCCGACGCACTCACCTGCTCCATTTGCTTCTCCTTCGCCTTCACCGCGCGCAGCGCCGAGCCACAGCCGTCCGCCATTGCCGGTCGAGCCTTCGCCCTCACCTAGCTCCCATGCCTTTGCAAAAACGTGTTGCCCAGTTCGCCTAGAGCCTCGCCGTGATCCCCTCTACCACCTCCACCGTTCAATCGAGTCAGTTGAGTCGTGGTAAGCGTGCATTCGTCGTTTCTTCCACCGCCACCATGGCTGACCTCGCCGGAGCTGGCGCTCCACGCGGCCACCCGCCACCGCAGCCTTACCGTCCATTCTATCTATTGCACTAGCTACTGTGAGCGTTGCTGAAGCTCGTAGGGTCACCATTTAGGGCTGCAACACCGTAGCCTCACCGGAGCCGGTCGAGCCGTGGCCGAGCGCCGCCGAGGCTGTCACCACCCCCTCTTGCCGCGGTGATAGCCTAAATTGATGGCACCGCTAGATGCGCATTGATGAGGCGAGCACCGATGCACCGCTGACCTCGCCGGAGGAGCCACCGGCGACGAGCTACGCCGTCGTCTTCCTCCGTTCCCCTGTCTGTCTCGCTGTCGCGCGGGTCCCCTTTGACAGTCGCTGCTGCTGAGGCGGGAGCCAGCCTGGGCCGCGCCATTCTGGGCCGCACTGGCGTCACTTGCGCCTACGCTGTGGGCCACCGGATCTGTTCGGGCCGACCCAGCAAGTAGAGTTAGGGTTTCAAATTCATTTCTGTTTTATTCTTTTCACAGAATTGTGTATAGATTCAAAAATATGTATCTCCTAGTTGGTAGCTTCAAATGACGTGGTTCCAATTTTGCTAAGTTCATGATAATGTCTAGTTTATATTAAAAATATGATTTATGCCTTGTTCTGTTATGAAAATATGAGTTTCTATTTATCTCTTTTAATCATGGAGGAATTAGGGATAATTATATCTTTTTCTATGTAGCTCCAAATGGCATGAAATTTTTATGGTGTACTGCTCATATCATGAATAGCTTGTAGTTAAATTTTCATATATTTTGGACACTGTATGTAGGAGATATAAAATTCTCTTGTTTGCATGGATGGATCTTGTGTGAATTTTCATAATTTTTCTATAGATCCAGTAAAGGTAAAATTTGGTGAGTGCTATTCTTATGCTAGAATGATGCTAGGAAAAATATGAAATCTGTTGCTTGACACTTTTTATTAGGATTTCCTAATTATGCTAAAAATAGATATGACACCTATTATTTTGGATACAGCAAGTTCTGCTTGCCCAATGGCTTTGAAATTTTTATGGTAGTCTATGTGAAGTATGAGATAGCTACTATAATTTTTGTAGATTTTTCTGAACAGTTTTACTATATATTGCTTTAATCACCTAATTAACTAAAGAAATTAGAAAAGTGCATTAAATAAATTGTTTAGGAGTTGGCACTAGACTTTCTGATGTTTCTTTGGTATGCAAAACATGTTGGTAAACTTGGTTTGGTCCAATTATGCTTTTGCATCATCATTAAATAATTAATTTAGTAACCCTGTCATTTCTGGACAGATTCTAGGTTTACTGGAATTCGATTTGGTTAACGTAAGAATCATGCTTTGATGTTTACAAATGATTTGTAGAGAATTTCATAAGCTTTCCCAAATGTTCTCATGCAAGTCATTTTGATTTGTAGGACTCTTGTTGTGATTGAATTAAGGAACTACCCGTGTGCATATGAAACTTTAACTGTTGTTTAAAGTATACCTTTACTATTTCTAAGTTGTGGTAATATTCCTAGGTGTTAGGCCTTTAACTGAAGATGAGCATCTTTATCTTAGGTTATGCAAGTTAGGTAAGTTGATCTTGTTCTTCAAGTTAAGTTAGATATTTGTTTTAAAGTGATTTGAATAGAGCTATTCTTAATCGGTAAACGAGTGTCCAGTGATGTTTTCGTTAAACATTTATTGTGATTCATTCATCATGAGCATCATGTCATTCCTTATGCATCCATGATATTTATCTTGTGCATCGGCATGCAATAGGTGTACCGGAAGGAGTGACCCTATTGGAATTCGAGGAACCGAGCGAGCAGCAGCAGCCGACACCGGAGATTCAGGAGGTGCAACCTTCAGGAGAAGTGCCAGACGAGGTCGCCGTTGAGTGCCTGGATCACCGTCCGTGCAACTTTGTGAAAGGCAAGCCCCGGAGCATATTAAGCCTCCTAATTTTCGAAATGCAGTTACAGTATTATTGTTACATATATGTATTGTTGCATTAAGTTTAGGTATTGGATGCAAACACTTGCTGCATTGGTTATCCAATCCATGTCCAGATATTGATACCCTGAATCCTATGTAGCTCAGGCTCGTGTAGTGCTTAGCCCTGCTTAAACACGGTAGAAGTCAGGTGATTTTCTGTCACCTGCGAGATATAGGAAGATACATATGGCACGGTTGGCTATATTTGCTATCGTGGAAAGGAACCAGTCTTAATTTAAAATGAAGACCGGACGGAGGCTTGTCGGTTTGCAGTAACTCCGTCTGTGTCGATTAAGGACTGAATCTTGGAGCCTTTCCTGTTCATGTTGAACGTATGCCTCTCTCTTAGTTGGCCGTGTCCGAAGACCGACCATGAAGCCGAGTAGCTCACCTCAGGCTGGGAGTCGATAAGTATAAAGTGCGTCTCGGAAGGGAGCCGTAGGCGTGAGTCCAAGGGTAGGTGATTTAAAAGTCCTGATCGTCCTGGCAGAAGGGTAATCCCTGAGAGTGCTGGCGCTGATCGAACCCGCTGAAGGGTCGAGATGGCGGACTAGAGGGGGGGGTGAATAGTCTTTTCTAAAATTAATCGCGTCGGCTAACCGATATAAATGCGGAATTAAAACAATCGGTCTAGCCAAGACTACACCCCTCTATATATGTTCACTAGCACCTTGCAAAGATACTAATAAAGCGACTAAGGTGCCGGGCTAGCTAGAGCTCTCCTAAACAATTCTAGGAGCAAGGTCACACAAACCTATGCCACTAGTACTTTAAGTAACAAGGGAGCTCATACACATGCTAGTAAGCAAAAGCACAAAGCTAACTAAGCTCACTAGCAATGCTCAATAACAAGGCAACCAACGCCTAATTAGAGAACGCAAATACTTAGCTACACAAACTAAGCAATGTGACTAACAAGGTTACTAAAACCAAATTAGCCACGCAAGGAAGCTACTTCTATGCTACACAAGCAAGAAGGTAATTAGCTAGCTACACAAGCTATCTAATTACAAGAGCAACTACACAAGCTTAAGATATATATATAAGTAATTGCAAGCTTGTGTAATGGGGATGCAAACCAACGGGAAGAACAAGGTTGACACGATGATTTTCTCCCGAGGTTCACGTGTTTGCCAACACGCTAGTCCCCCGTTGTGTCGACCGCTCACTTGGTGGTTTGGTGGCTAATTAGCATCACCCGCTAAGCACGCGTCAGCACGCAAGAACCTACCCCTTGAGTGAGGGTAGCTCAATGACACGCTTTACTAAAGTTGCTCTTAGCGACTCCCGTGAGGGCGAGCACAATGCCCCTCACAAGCACTTCTCGGGGAGCGCCGCACAAGCTTCTTGCGCGGCCGACGGAGACCACCACCAAGCCGCCTAGGAGGTGGCAACCTCCAAGAGTAACAAGCACCACCGGCTGCTCGCAACTCGATCACCTAGTGCCACTCGATGCAACCTCACGATGCAATCGCACTAGAATCGCTCACTCACACAATCGAATGATCACTATCAAGTATATGTGTGATGGAGGCTCCCAAGCACTCACAAGCATGGACACTAAGTCCCTTGAGGTGCTCGGCACCAGCCATGGCCGAGGCCACTTCTATTTATAGCCCCAAAGGCTAAACTAGCCGTTACCCTTCTTTGGGCAGCAGTCGGGCCGACCGGGCGCTCCGGTCGGATCGGCCGGACGGCCTGACCACACGTCCGATCACGCGATATCTCGCCACGTGTCCCCTGCGTTCAATGGTCATCTTCCGATCCCAACGGTCATCTCGTGGCCGGACGCGGCACTTCAAGCGACCAGACGCAGAACCCTCGCCGTCCGGTCGTTTCAATAAGCTCCCGAAGCATGGCCGGACGCGTCCGGTCGAGCCTCGGACGCAGACGCGGCCCGTCCGGTCACTCTCCATCTCTGCGTCGCCATCGTCGATGCGGCCGGACGCGGCGCCACCCGGCGTCCGGTCGTTTTAGATCCAGCGTCCGGTCGATTGACCGACGCCTTGACATCTTCGCGACCAACTCGTTCTCACTTCTAACTTCTTCACCCTTGCTCCAATGTGCTAACCACTAAGAATTTGCATCCGCGCAATAGAAAATAGGCATTCTATTTTCCCGAAAGCGCCGAATCCTCATTCAGAAGCTTTCGGCGGGGGGAGAGAGGACCCAAACCCATCTCACCCACCAAACACCACCTCCTTTGTAAATGTGCTAACACCACCAAGTGTACACCATCATGTGTA
>CAJGYO010000586.1:0-73419 GCA_904845875.1 Miscanthus lutarioriparius
TGCTAAAATGGAGATTTAATTGCATAGCAGAAATTGCTCCCATCTCGAGGAGATTGTAACCACTCTAGCCCCCTTTTAGCTAGGCATCTTCCATGATCGCACCCATCAAGTACATCGTTCAGCATTTCGCAGCGACGTCTTCGGGGTCAGAGTCGACTTTTTGTCCATTCGGCATTGAAGTCGATAGAGAGCCCGAGACTTAATAGCAAAGTGTGCAAGAGATATACCTGATGTCATGGCCTATAAGCTCGAGAGCCCACTTGGAGATCCATCCTGCGGGCATCAAGGGTCATGTGATGATGTCTCCTCAATCGGTAATGAAGTGACGCACCATGACTTCGTGGTCGGTGAAGTAATGCCGGAACTTTTGGGTCACCATCAAAGACGCGGCCAGAGTAAAACCTTCTTCAACTTAGGGGCACTCAACTCTGGGGCATCGAGAGTACCACATCGACAAAGTATACCGGGTCGTTGACCTTCGTGTGGTGTCTGCCTCCCTCGTCGACGACAAGGGCGGCGCTTACAACATGGTTGCTTGCCGCGATGTAGAGGAGGAGGGATTCTCCTGTCTGGAGCGACGAGGATTGGGGCCACGCCGGTAATGCTTTGAGGTTTTCCAAAGCTCGCTATGCCTCCTCTATCCGGGCATTTAATGTGTCTCGTTTTCTTGAGAAGTTTGTAGAGAGGCATCCCCGTTCGGGCTTAGTCGGGGAGATGAATCAAACAAGGCGACCAAAAACAACCGATGAGCCTCTCAGATGCCCTTGATGTTGCATATAGGGCCCATATTGAGATGACCATGATTTTTTTCGGGTTAGCTTTCGATGCCACGCCGTATACACGATGTATCCAAGTGCTTTCCCTTTGGAACCCCAAAATACATTTTTCTCGATTCAATTTGACGCCGAACCTTCTGGAGGTTCGAATGAATGTTGCAGCCAAGTTTGTGATTAGGTCACCGCACGAAATGTTTTCATCGCTATGTCATCTACATAGACGGTGATTGTTGGTTTTGGCCGCTCGACTTGGTCAGTTAGTCGGAAGTGGTCGATTTGTCAAGAAAGACCGCCGCATGCACCATTGATAGGTGGTGCCAAGATTCTTCAAACCGGAAGGCATGGTTACGTAACAAGATCACGAACCATACTGTGGTGATGAATGAAGTCGCGACCTAGTCGGACTCTTTCATCACGATCCGGTGGGTAGCCAGAGTAGGCATCTAGAAAGGAGAGGATTTCACATCCTGAGGTGGAGTCGATTATTTTGTCTATGCGTGGCAAAGGAAAATGGTCCTTTGGACATGCCTTGTTGAGGCCGAAGATAATCAACATATTCTCCATTTCCAGTTTCTTTTTAACAAATGTGATTGACTAGCCAGTTAGGAGTGGCATACCTCTTTGATGAATCCGGGTTGCCTAGGGAGTTTGGCGATCTCATCACCTATGGCCCCAGCGCCTCTCGCTCGCCAAAGTAATGCAGAGTTGCTTGCTGGCTTTTGAGCCCGTGGACGTGGCATAGTGTGTGCTCATCGACCTCCCTTGGTATGCCCAAAGATGTCAAAAGGTTTCCATGCAAAGACATCACGATCATGCGAGCATAGGAAGTCGGTGAGCTCGCTCTCCCTATTTGGCAGGAGCTTGGTCTGATCCACACCGCCTCTTAGTCGGGTCGATGGGGTCGATCCCCATTGCCTTGGTTTCCTGGCCGTGGAAGGCACTAGAGGAGGTTGGCTTGTTGCGCGAGGGGACCGCTGAGTCGGCCGAATTCCCGAGCTCGGGAGCTCGATATAGTTGATGATGGTAGTGGCGAGCTCATAATGCTCGTGGATCGCATGTATAAGCGCAAGAAAAGGTGCTACCACAGTGATGACGCCTGTTCGATCTTGGCATCCTCAACTTGAGGTAGGTGTAGTTGGGGATAGCCATAAACTTGGCATAGCATGGCCGCCCCAAGATGGCATGTAGGACCCTAGGAAGTCCACCACCTCAAAGGTGAGGACATCCCAGTAGAAGTTGGCTCGATCGCCAAACATGATGGATAGGTCAATGTGCCTGAGTGGGTACGCCTCGTGTCCTAGGATCATGCCGTGAAAGGGAGAGCTCATTGGGTCGAGCTCCATTGGGATGCACATGGTGTCGAGGGTGTCGACATAGAGGATGTTGAGGCCACTTCGCCTCCCGCCCATCAAGACCTTAGTGAGAGGCCTCTGTGGGACGATGGGATCGACAACGAGTGGGTAGCGACACGGTCGAGCGACGTGGGAAGGATGGTCTCTCTGATCAAAAGTGATCGGGGAGTCCAACCAAGCTAAGGAAAGAGGGGACGATGATTCAAATGCGCGCATGCCTCTTCCTCAGAGCGTACCTTGTGCTAGCACTTGAGTAGATGGCGCCAGATCCCCCAAAGATCATGAGGCATTCCTCGGGGTTAGGGGAAGACGTCGTTATCCTTGACCGCCGCCTCCTTGCCTTTTCCTTCCTTTGGCTTACGCTGGCCTACTTGAAAACGCTTGAGGAGCTCGTAGTCCTTGTAGAAGTGCTTGATGGGGTAAGCGTGGTTGGTGCATGAGCTCCATGAGCTTGTCGAAGTGGTCGAGCTAGCTCCCATCGGGGCTGCTTGTTCAAGACGATCATCACGGCGACCAAGGCTAGGTTGGTCGGTCAACGCTAATCCTTCTTGCTCTTCTTCCCTGCTTTGTGTAGAAGGGCCTCGCAGCTTTGGTCCTTGCTTGGCCTGCCCCCTCGTCCCCCGCCGCCGTTGAAGACCGCGCCCACCGCCTCGCTAGAGGCATGGTTCGTGGTGATATCGAGCAGGTCACGGGTGGTACGGGCTTCACATGTACCGAGCTTAGGATCAAGGACTCACGGTGTCATCCTGTAGAGAGGATCGCATACCGATGATGTCTCGGCATGATGACATCAGAAGAAAGTTGCACCGCTTTGAGAACCTATGGATGTAATTCCGTAGGGACTCATGGCATCATTGGCAGCTCTTCAGTCCTAGGAATTCCTAGGATGGACATATGTCCCTTGAAATTACCGACGAAGACTCTCTTGAGATCCGCCTACCACGGATGTCAAGCCGGGCGAAAGGAATTCGAGCCATGCTCGAACATGCTCCCCCACGCAGATGGGGAGGTACTAGATGATGACGTGGTCATCATCTACTCCTTTGGCTTGGTAAGTGAGCCGGAAGTCTTTGAGCCATATACCGTGGTTGGTCTCCCGTGTATCCGCAATGTTGGTGGGTGGTTGGAAGCGCCGAGGAACGGCGCCTCTAGATGTGACGACCAAAGGCCTATGGCCCTAGGCCATTGGGCTTGGGCTATGGTCGCTTGGTCGGTCACCATGCCTAGGGTGCATGTCCCCACACTCCTCGATGGTCGTGCCGAGATCCACGCCGCCGCTCTCATCGCCACTCGATAGACGTCATCATCGTGCTAGGTATGGCGTCGATTGTTGATGACGCTGTGAGCATCATGGTTCAAAGCACAGGTGGCTGGTGTGGAGCAGGCACCGGGTCGGGCTGTGGTGCAGCCGCGACCTCCTGCCCTACTCCCGGCAACTGTAGTGGCGAGTGGATAGAGCGATTCGACCGGTGTGGCCCTAGTCCCCGGTGGGGGCATGAGACCACGAGCTGGTGTCGCGACGGAGCTCTCCACCGCTAAACGGCGGCGGTCTCCACCCGCTACCGGATGTTCCTGTGGATTGCCTCGTTCTCACGGGTCGCTAAGCATCGCCGCAAACAACGATGTTCGCTAGCTTCGAAGCGAACCGAGGAGGGTCGCTCCTCCATCTAGGATGTTGCGCCGACCATGGGCATGACCCGGGCGCCCATCGCCGAATACGCTGCCAAGGCATGTAGCATGCTACGCCGAGCACGCCAACAGCAGCAGTGGTGGCCGCTCACGCCTTTGTCGAACTCATCGCCGCGCTCTCCGCTTTCACACGTGAGGGCCTCTCGACAAGGGTCTGGAGGGGTGTGAGTCTGAGAGACTCCGCTACCACCGGGTAGCCGCCCTGAGCATCCGCCATAGTGCACTCCCTGGATAGAGGGTGGCTGTGTGCCACGACATCACCGATGCTAGAGTCGCCGCTTTTGACCTCGCCATCCACGAGGTTGTGAAAGGAGGTGGGTGCATAGCCCGCCATCCCCATGAATTCGGATGTGAGAGAGGGCGGCATCGCTGCCCCTTGAGGAGCTCCCCATGCGCTGGCCCACGGGGACGTGGGTTGTAGGGGAACCTATAGCACGACGGTCGCGATGGGGACAATGGGGTCCCTCCGGAGAGTCGGTGGAAGGTATTAAACAACGAGTAAAGAACAACATGTATGTTACTCATCTGTGGAGTTTGAGCCCAAAGATGGGCTCAAGGCGAAGCACGAGTGTCTCAACATTGGGGTCGCCGAGTGGCCCGGCTGGGGAGGCACTCCACCTCCAAAGGATGTCGGGATGAGCGCCTCTTGAGGCACAAGACGCCGAGCTGGGCAACGGACGACAAGTCTAGACTCCCAAAGAGGAAAGTCCTGAGCGGGCCGGAAGATGGGAGGAACCCACATCCCAACAGGTGTGGGAGCGAGGAAACTCCAAGTGAGCCAAAGTGAATCAGATCGCTTAAGCCCGGCCATGTCAAGATGGTGGAAAGTGGGGGCCATCCAATGACCAAAAGCGTGAACGCCTCGGTGTCGCCCCACTTGACGGCGCCAACTGTAAAAAAGCGAAAAGTGACCAACAAGTAAATATTCGTAGTTTTGTCGTATGTTGTGATCAGACTGATGTGGCCTAGCACTCAATGACATAGGATTTATAACTGTTCAGTGCAACATGTCCTACGTCCGATTTTAGTCGATCGGTATTTTATTCCCCGAGCCTGTGTGCTCAAAGTTTGTTGTGGGGTTATAAACGAGCAAGAATGAGAAGGGGGATGTTAGAGGTCCCCGGACTCGAACCGAATGGGCAAGAGTGATGGGTGCTCTAACATGCGCTTAAGTATTGGGAGCGTACGCTATGTACCTAGGGGTTCTAGAACCATTAATCTATTCGAGTGTAGAGGTTGCCTAGAGCCATAGAGAACGTCCAACCTCTTTTCTTCCGAGAGCCAAGAGAACATTTTTTAGAGAGGAGAGAGCATCCCCTTGTATAGTTTGAAGGGATGGCCTTTAAATCGTGAGAAAGAGAAAATGGATACATGTGCTACCTAGTCTTGTTGCCCATTACGGTCACCGCCAAGTAACGCAGGCGGTCATCGGGCGCACACAATACTGTTTATGTTAGATTTATGTGGCGTGCTCTCTACCGCGGTTTGCTCGGTATGTTAAACGTCGACGCTTTACAATATCGCTTTTGTACTGTGACACACCGGAAGGTTGCATAGCGCCTGGCCTGGCATGACCGGTGGCACCATCCCGAAGGTGCATAGGACATGGCAGTACGGTCCTCGGTATTACGATTGACTTGAGCACCTTTACCTTATCTCGCCTCCGCTCGATCCCCGGCCCTCACCAAGCGGGTGTCCCGGTCGGTCGTTCCTACCGGCCTCGACCGTGTGGTCGGGAAGAATCGCGGGCAGAGGTCCCGCGATCCCCGATCGGAAAAGGAGGTCGAGTCGGATCGTGGTCCCCACCTTGGCCAGTCTTTCGGTCGGGATCGGATCGCTGCCTCGCCTATCATTATGTTTCTAGGCCGCCCGAGAGGCGCTGTTTGTTACGTATGCCGTCACTGGGCCAAACTTTTGGTGGAAGCAGATCCATTTGGGACACCGGGTTTATGAACCGACAAGATTGCAGCGCGAACCATTCCAACCCAGTACAACGCGGTTACCGCTCCTCTCCCAGCGCTATCGGCTCCGGTCATGAACTCGCGACATATCGAAGAAAATCTGAGCACCGCCCCCCTCCATCCTCACCAAAGTTGCCCATGCGTGCTCCTCTCTCACCACCCCACATCCTCCCCCGCTGTCAGGCCATCCTCCACCCCAACCACGCTCCTCCTGAAGTCCTGTAAGGATAGCCCTGTGCCAGTAGCCACACCAACCATGCCAGTTCACTAGCAAGCGGTGCCGATCCCCTGTTCTCGTTGCCAATCCTCCCGCGGCCGCACCTCCAACTGCCAAGTTGCCATGCCAGCGGCCGCGCCCCCATGCCTGTGCCCAAAGAGCCCACGCCGGCCATCACGGCAGAGGCCTCGAAGGCGAAACCCAATGGCCACAATCCCCGCGTCCATGCATGAGGTGCCTGGAGTGGCACTAGCCCTAGAGATGAGGCCCATGAGGCCCCGCCCTGCCCTGCCCAAGAAGGAGAAGTCATCTTCTAATGGCAAGAAGAACGGAGAAGAGAGGTGAACGGAAAGCACTCCCTCTCCCACATCAAACCAAACAAATGGCGTTTATTGTTCCCATTTAATAACACGGGCAGCTAATTACATTACCGTTCCCTTAGAGCAAGTATAATAAAGGCCTGTAAGTAGGCTATAAGCTGAGGTGGAGGAGAGAAGTGAAGTCAGTAAGCTTACAACCAGCTTATGCATAAGAACTAAGAAAGTCCTGCAGAGATGGACAAGTGGGCTATAAGTCTGGTTAACTATTATACGAGGGCTCGTAAGATTGGCTGGAAAGTTTTATATAGCCAGCAGCTGGCTATATTATTAGTCTTGCACTTAGCCACCTTCGAACCAAACAAACACGTAAGAACCATCTATCTCTGTGTATATACCCTTTGAAAGTGTCTGGATGGCTCAAGTATTCTTGGGCTTGTGAAACAACACACATATTTACCAAGACCCTACAGGAATATTCCCTTGAAAGTCTGGATGGCTCAAGTGTTCTTGGGCATTTGAAACAGCACATATTTACACAGGACCCTATAGGACCCGATACTTTCTTTTTTCAATAAAATCATGCAATCGAGAGGGCGTGACAAGTGACCCCCACGGACTGTGATCAACTATGGTCATGCTTAGATGTCTTAAAAAAATAAGAATAAGATCTAACACTTGGATTCTAAAATTGTTTTAGGATCCAACTTCTACCCTAAACTTATTATCCGGAGATTTTTACTATATATATAAAGCCAATAAGCACTATTAAAGATCCAAACATCCCTTATTGTTTTATCTAAAATTCATATTCTACATTCAATATTTGAAATCCATGTTCTTTCCTTTGGCCTAGGCCTTGTCACTTCTCCTATTCTTTTGAAAGAAAACAATAAATCATGCTAGTTACCTTCAAAAAATATTTATAGAACTTAGATTTACTATGAGAACGAGATCCAAATAAATCATTAGGCTCTGTTTGACACAACTTTTCCACCAGCTTTATGAGTTGTTTGAAGTTGTTTTATGTCTATGAAAATTTTACAAACAGCTTCACTTCAGAAGCTTCTTAAACCTACTCTCACATGGAAATTGAATAAGGTAAAAGATGAAATAATAACTTTCCCTAGCCCCTGCCTCGAGGACCGTAGTTCTAGGTAAACCTATTAGACCCATCTAATTGACAAAACCGGCGGAGCCTTTTGAGCCGAGGTTGGGCTGCCCCACCCCTCACTACGCCAGATTTGGATATCACCGCCGGCCTCATCACCGCTGGATTTAGGACAACCGGCAAGTGATGTACCTTCACTTCCGGCCTATGAGCTTGAAATGAAAAATGATTGGGGCTGTGCTAAACCGCAAAGAAGGACCACATCACTGCCGGTTTGTGGCTTGAACCGGCAGTGTTTTGGTGGCCACTCATCACTGCTGGTTTAAGTCAAAAGCCGACAGTGATTTGGATATATCACTATCGGTTCTAGCTAACAACCGACGGTGATAAGCCTATAGCACAAAAAAGGTCAGAGTCAGCCGTCTTCTTCTTCCTCCTCTTCCATACCGAGAACAGAGGCACGCGTTTGGGCCCTTTCCTCCATTGTTAAGCGCCTACTCTTCACCATGAAGTTAGCACTTGCATTTTGAAGAATGGCTTGATCTTTTTGCTTTAAGGTTAGTAACAAACATCCACTCCTTTGATTTTGTTGCTTAATTGGCTTTGTTTTGATGGCTACATTGCTTGATTCTCATTCTAGTTCTTTTTCCATTCTAGAGAGCACTTTTTCAATTGGACATTTGTGCAAGGCTCAAATTGTGGTGAATCCATCATCCAAAAGGTTGGTGTCTATGAATACATTTAAATTCCTAGCTAATTATTCCATGGTGGTCAAGATCATCATTGTTAATATGTGATGCTATAATTAGTTCTTAGAAGTAGAGTAGAATATATGTTCTTTATTATTGTGCAATAATTGTTTTTTACTACTATTTTCAATTTATAGGTCCGGGGCTACCAATTTTAATTTTCCAATAATTAGTGTACAATAATGTTTTCCAAAATGGTACTTTCTGAGCTACAATTGTTGTTCATGAAGCTTGATTTTTATTAATTTTTGTAATTACTATCTCAATATTTTTCAGCAGAGATGAATCGAGAGTGGATGCATCTGTCCCGAAACGGACAAGCGAAGGTACATGCATGGCGTCTGTGCAGTTTATCACCGATGCCAAAGGCCATGCTGCGAATGGGAACCCTATCTTCTGCCCATGCAAAGATTGCAAGAATCAAAGAAACTTTCGTCAAATTGAGTCTATATGATCGCACTTGATTACTAGGGGGTTCATGCCAAACTATACGATCTGAACTATACATGGCGAGGTTGGTGTGAATGTTCTATAAGAAAACAATGATGATGTGGACATGCCTGACGTAGACATCCATGATGCTGACGAGGAACCCGGTGTCAACACGGAACCTATGGCCACAGATAATAATGTGTTTAGGAACACGCTAGCTGACGACACCGAGGATAACGATGGCATTTCTCAGCTGCTACGTAATGTAGAGACCAGATGTCTTAGTGAAAGACAGCTGAGAAAGCTAGAGAAAATAAGACAAGATGGCAAAACACCATTGTACAGGAATTGTCCAACGAGCAAACTCAAAGCCGACATCATGCTGTTAGAGTTCAAATCAACAAACGGATTGAGCGATAAAGACTTCGATTAGTTGTTAGGTATAATAAGGAAAATGTGTCGACACGGAAATTTCATCCCGCGCCGAGGACACACGAGCAAGCTGAAAGGGTCCACTCAATGGAGTTGGAGATCCGCCTAGCTTCAAATAAGCAGGATTATCGATCTGCGCGACTCCTTCTCGAGACGCGCCAATCAATTTGACCCTGCAATTGATAAGGTGAGAAAATTTATCGATAATTTAGGGCGTAACGTGCGGTGTTTGTGACATCTCCGAATGTGCGGCTCGAGAGCTAATATGAAAGGAGATCGACTAAATAGTCGATTCCAAAGATATTCATAAGAATGAATCAATTAAAGCTCATGGGGTCGTAAGAAGAATCGGTTATCGCTTAGGATGAATATCATTATTTAGATAAATATTAGTCGATGGCAAAAAGATGTCAACAATAATTAGTTCATGCTAAGCCAATGACCGCAAGTAACCGAACCCCTTTGTATAAATAAACAGTTCATCATCATTTAACCATTTAATAAAGATAAATCTAATGAATATATTAGATCTCATCTATCGTTATGGCCTGTGGGGCATGAGATAGAATCACACACAGCCGCATAAACAACAATAGACTCGGATTTACACTAACTTATTACTAATATCGTGGAGCATGAAGCGTAATCATCGCACTGTAATACAATAATAAGATCATGGGGCTAACACAACTTTTAACCTATCTCTACTTCAACGATTTCGTGATGTGAACTATTCGTGAAAGCGCTTCGATATCGGCTAAAAACACCATTCAGAATAGCTTACGCTTAAGGTCATGTCCTCTCAGAACGGATCTACCAAATAACGATCCCCACTCCACGGTGCTAATAAAGGGGGGTGTGAGGCGTAATCACACGTGCCATGATAACGGGCCATGGAACGGTTTTCGCTAGCCAATAGATCTACTCAAAATCGAGACCGCGCCTTAACCGCACGCTATGCATGATTAAGATTGATATAAAAACACCCGATAAAACATAACTCATCATTTAAAGTGTAGATTAGATTAAATTTAGATTAACAAACGATGGGTTAAAAAGGATATAAGGCCGATCTAGATCAATCCCAATCGGGCGTAAGTGATATTGTCGTAATTAAATAAATAATGGAAGCAATAAGCAATATCAAGAATTTAATGAATCTATCTCAAGGAACACCACCCTTAGATAGAGCCGATAACTTGACCTTAATCTAGTTCGAGCAAAGGAGGTCTAATCGGATTGATGCAAAGCTTTACTTGAACTAGACAAGAATCGATAACTAACTTATACCGTAGTCGCAGTGGAGGTCGACTAGATCGATGCAATTGCATTTAACAGAGGTATAAGCCATGACGGTACTTATAGACAAGCAAAGGAGGTCAACCGATCGATGTACCGCATTTTGTCAAGAACTCATCGAGATCTACTCTACTCCTACTCCTAAGGGGTGGCCGGAGCCAAAAAAAGTAAGTAACTTGTATTTGATTGATTGTGTTCCTTTTACAATAGTCGGGTTTCATATTTATACCCGGACCCACGCGATGACTCCTATCTAAGCACGATCGTGGCGTAACCTCCTAAATTATAGGACCCACATGCACTGCCAATCGCCCAACGACCTTTGACATCTATGCATATGTTCTCGGTAATTTAAGAAGACTGTCGGGTGTCCTCTTGGGAACCCCCGAATCATCCATTTATTTCCGAAAGGTGATCACATTACGTAGTCATTGCAAGATTACAACAGTTTATTCAAATAAATACATCAGAGTAAAAGTAGCGGAAGACTTACAATAACATGGTTTACAAACCATTTGTTTCAA
The DNA here is from genome assembly GCA_904845875.1 of Miscanthus lutarioriparius. Taxonomy (NCBI): domain Eukaryota; kingdom Viridiplantae; phylum Streptophyta; class Magnoliopsida; order Poales; family Poaceae; genus Miscanthus; species Miscanthus lutarioriparius. The sequence continues at coordinate 10,860 of CAJGYO010000586.1, forward strand.
ACCATACAACTAAGTTCAATATTAAAACAAACCAAAGTAGTGGAGCGGCATTATAATATAATACAAAACACACAATGAGGCTGCCCCGCCTAAGGGCCACACAATTACTTCTCAACGTCATCACAAGGTACAATCACATGCAAAGATGATCCACAACAGATCCGGCCATGAGACTCACCGCAACAAGGGTCAACGAACCCCGAGTACAAAAGTACTCAACAAGACTTAACCGAATTAAGAATTAAAAGAACACAGGAATGCAAAAGGCTCATGGATTCAAGGTATGGTTTTAGCAATAATCAAGGTTCTTTTTTATGTAAAAGCATTTTAACAAAAAATCTATATATCAACATTTAAAACTTCATAAAGATCATATACAAAGCTGACATGATCCTCATTGATATCATGAAACTTCATAACCAACACCTTCTCAAATCATCCTCAAGTTCTAGTTATTAATTACTACAATGATGAACAGTGAGTTGAGTCTCCATAACCGAGGAGCAACGACGATTCGAACCGATTGTAAACCCAGCTGGGGATTCCAGACCACACGACATATGCAGGTCCCCGACCTACATATACCAACCTACCCTTGGATCCTCTAAAACAAGAACGGGTCCGCGCCACCCGAAAATACAGTACTCCACCATTCCAGCCCATGGCCACGTGGGTACACGCTATTCCCGCCATCTCTCCACTCCCAGTGCGCGAGTAGCCATTCTCGTAATAGAATCGCCAAGTTCAAAGCTTACCGGAGTATGTGGTTAGTACTACAAATTCTCACCTCATGCAATTCAACAACGGACGTGTTTTAATCGACACAAAGGAAAGAACCCGCTCACAAGACCTCCATGTCTGGTGGCTCACACTCACCGAGTCCTTCCGGTCTAGATTTATTACTCCACATTTCCATATCACATGCTAACATAATTAACCAATGTCCCATTTAAAACTTGCAAAAAAAGTGTAGTCACCCGACTTTCATCGTTTCTACGATAGCTACAAAACTAGGCATATAATGAATTTAAACTGGTAATATAGTAAATATGGAATAACAAGGGTGGTAATGCACCAATTAGGCTCTTACTTAACTCTTAATCACTTAATGCAAAGAACGGAAAGCAAAAGCGAAATTAATTTGTAAAACACAAGGTAGGGTTGTATGCATCAAGGGGGCTTGCCTTCGTTGACGGAAAAGTCCTGGCTCTTGCGACGCTTCACAAGTATTCGGTCCGACCTCAATGATTTGATTAACCTCCTCAACAACTTGATTAACTACCACGTGTTCACCTTCGTTCACTACACGTAATACAATGCCATGTTTAATATGATGCGAATACTTAAATATGATGCTCGATGATGGATACAAAAATTAACAATTTGAATACAACTTTCCTTCACAGACAGCTTGCAAGTCAAACAAACTAAATCTTTTTCAGAACACATACATCAACCGCCAAGGATCATTAACAACAAATGACCCAAGGTCATCACTCAATCCAAAATTACAAACAAAACCTAAATCACTAAAGGTTACTATTTCCTTTTATGAATTAATTATTTAATTCAAAATTATGAAATAAATCAACCTATTCCAACTGAGCTAAATTTTTTGTAAATGTTCATTACATGATAACTAAGTGGCAAAAACAAATTTCATAATTTTTGGACAAGTAAATAAGCCTAGAAAATTCATGGAAATCCATTTATTAATAAATTGAGAAATTTTTATCACATTCAAAAAGTACTGAAAAACATTATTTCATATTTTTCTTAAATACTTTACACCACAGAGAAGTCACAATAAAATTTTCATAATTTTTGGAGCTCTAAATAAATCTACACAAAAATAACAAAAAACAGACACTATTTATTCAAATCAAAATAGAAAAATCCATTTGAACACCGAAGTCATCGACATGGTGATTCCCACCTGTCATCCCTTCCTCCCGCTTTGAATACTGGCGATGATGGCGCTTGACCGGCGATATCTCGAGGACGGCGAAGGCACTATCATGATCACTACATCACGGCAGCACCGATTTGTGGCACAAACGCGACTAACCATCGCTCGATCGAGCACTACGCGACCATGGCGGCGGTCATGGTGGCACGCAGCACACAACGCCGGCAAAACAAAGCTGAAAATGGAGAAACAGAGGGCATGGGAAGGTCCAGTAGCTCACCACAAACACGCTGGAGCAAAGAATGAGACCGGATAAGCTACGAGGACACAGTCGACGCTGATGGGTGGTCACGGCGGAGCGATCTTCGACGACGGCGATGTTCGGTAGCTATGGTGGTCAAAATGAGAAACCAATAGGTCACAAAGCACTACATCGCAAGCGGTGAAGCCAAAGCAAGACTCAAGAAGGGCAGAGACTCACCAGAAGCGATCGGGCCACGGCGACGCGGGCTCGACGAAGGGACGACCTACCGTGGAGAAGAAATACGACGAGTGGCGGTTCCCGTGAAATTAAGCCGAATGGATGGGTTGGCTAAGGCGCGCAAGGATAAGGCGGAGCTAAAGGATGCTTTGCTGCAACGGCAGAGGCATCGGTTCGACGATGAGAGCTCACCGGAGATGATCGGCAACGCCGGAAAAAAACAGAGGGCGAAGGAAGAACAACGACGACGGCGCCGGAGCTTTTATAGGGCGTGCCAAGGAAGCAAGGAGAAGCCACGGTGACGCCTTTCCCACGCCAAAGACGAAGCCAAGACCGCCACGCTGCTACCGAATGTCAAGAAGGTCGCCGCCCGGTGAGTCGGCTTCATTATTCTTATCGCTCACAAGAATTACAAGTTTGCCATTCGCCAAAATTCACAAATTACTCTCAAATTTTCATAACAACTCCAAAATCTCCAAAATAAAAGTTGTTCAAAATCAAAAGTTCTAAAACTTTGCTTTTATAACCATCTCCTAATTCGGTCTAGATTTTGAAATGAACTTTTGAATTTGAATAGGGAAATTTAATTAATTACGCCTTTTGAATTACTCAAAATTTTTCTAAACAACTTGAAAAACTCCAAAAACAAACTTTGTATAACTTGCCAAGCTCTACACTTTTTATTTTGGGATCAATCCCAAATTATGCTTAGATTTTGAAATGGGTTTTCAGGGTAGGATTAAAATGCTGAAAAGCGGGGTTTTCTCGAAAAATTCAAAATCCAAACAAACTTTGAACTAGAGTCAACCAATACAATTCAACACATACCACATGAATAAAAACTTGTTTTAGTGTATGCATCTCAAAGTTTTCACCAAATGCCAAATGCTTTGCAATGCATATGATGACATGTCAGGTTTTAGTATTTTAAACACCCGAGGTGTTACAATCCTTCTCCCTAAAAGAAATCTCGCCCCGAGATTCAAAGCCATTGAGTAAGTAATGGAAAAGGAAATGTGTCAATCCAAAAACATCTAGAACTTTTCCATAAAACAACTAAGGTTCTTTTACAAAACACAATTTGAAGTAACTGAGCTCAACTAACATTATTCTATTCTATATTGACGCTTAGAAACTCGGAAACTTTTCTAACAAGTAATCTTTGGATTCCTGTGTAGCTTCCTCTTCGAATGTTGATTCCATTGTATCTTGTAGAACTTTATTGTTCTCCTCCGAGTAACACGATCTTTCCGATCCAACACTCGGATAGGATATTCTCGAATAAGTCGATCTGGTTCAAGTTCCACTCCTTCAACTTCAACATTCCGCCAGCACTCGGAGGCACTTCTTCAATCGAGACACATGGAACACATCATGTACAAATTGATAAATGTTCGGGTAATTTCAAGCGATAGGCCACCTTTCCATACCTTTCCAAAATTTGAAATGGTCCAATATATCGAGGTGCCAACTTGCCTTTAACACCAAAACGGTTAACTCCCTTCATTGGTGATACTTTCAGATATACAAAATCTCCTTTGTTAAACACCAATGGTCTCCATCGCTCTATCCAAGATAACTCTTTGGCGGGACTAAGCTATTTTCAAATTACTCTCAGATTTGCCTAACCTTGTCTTCCGCTTCTTTCACAAGGTCAACTCCAAAGAATCTTCTTTCTCCGGCTCCACCAACTCTGGGGCCGATGTTCTCGCACCTCACGGCCATAGAGTGCTTCAAATGGAGCCATTCTAATGCTTTCCGATAACTATTATTATATGAGAACTCAGCCAAAGGTAAGCATTCGTCCCACTTGTTGGAATAATTAAGGACACAACACCTTAACATATCTTCAAGCACTTGATTGACTCTTTCAATCATCCATCACCTCATGGATGATAAGCTATACTATATGTGAGCTTGGTATCCAAGGAAGAATGCAATTGTTTCCAAAATCGGAGACAAACTGTAACCCCGATCGGACACTATGGTCTTTGGTATTCCATGGAGACTCATAATTTTGCTAAATATATCTCTTGGCGTATTGGATGATTGGGATATATAGTCTTGACAGGAAGAAAGTGTGTCAACTTAGTGAGTCGATCTACAATAACCCATATTGAGTCAAATCCCTTTGTTTGTCTTGGGTAGACCAACAATAAAGTCCATACTTATGTCCTCCCACTTCCAAGCTGGAATAGGTAAGGGTTGTAGTTCTCCAGCAGACCTCAAATGTATAGCTTTCACCTTTTAACAAGTATCACACTTTGCTATATATCTCGCAATTTCTATCTTCATTTTTTGTCCACCAAAACTTTTGTTTTAAGTCATGGTAAATCTTGTTGCTTCCCGGATGGATAGATAACCTAGTAGCATGTGCTTCTTCAAGAATTGACTGTCGCAACTCAGGAACTTTTGGTACTACCAAACGATCCTTGAACCATAGCACACCTTCATTATCTATATTTGAAACATTCTCGCCTTTCCATTCTAGACTCTTTCCTTGATATGGGCTATACCCTTGTTTTCCTTCCGAGCAAAGAATAACTTGATCTCGAATAGTGGCTTCAACAATTATGTTGGTCAAACTACCTTGTTGAATTACTTCTACATTTAGCTTCTCCATTTCTTGACATAAAGTCAAACCCATTGTTCTTATTGCCGTGCAATTACAATAGCTTTTTTTTCGACCGAGAGCATCGCAGCAACTACATTGGCTTTACCAGGTGATAATGTACTTCCAAATCGTAATCCTTAATTAGTTCTAACCATCTTCTTTGTCGCATGTTCAACTCGATCGAGTAAAGATATATTTTAAGCTCTTGTGGTCTCAGATATACATATGGCACGATTACCAAGGTGTAATGCCGCCAAATCTTTAGAGCATGAACCACACCGCTAACTCCAAATCATGAGTAGGATAGTGTTCTTCATGTTGCTTAAGTTGCCTCGGACGCATAGGCAATGACTCGCCTTCTTGCATCAACACACATCCAATACCAATACCAAGCATCACAATAAACATCAAACAAACTTCTCGATATCAAAGTTGAGCTAACACTCGTGCAAGATAGTCAACAGCCTTTTTAAAGTCTAGAAAGCCTCTTCACAATCTGATGACCGCATAAAGTTGACTTGGTTCTTCAACAATTTAGTTATAGGTTTTGATACTTTAGAGAATTCTGAATAAACCGACGGTAATATCCCGCCAATCCAAGAAAACTCGAACTTGATGAACTATGGTTGGCGGTTTCCAATCAAGCACATCCCTCACTTTGCGGGATCAATCGCAACTCCTTTGGTCGACAAGACATGTCCAAGAAATTGCACTTCCTTAAGCCAAAAATCACACTTTCTCGAACTTCGCATACAATTGATGTTCTTCAAACGAGTCGTAACAATTTCGAGGTGTTTCGCATGTTCTATCTTATTCTTGGAATATACTAGTATATCATCTATAAATACTACTACAAACTTGTCTAGCTCAGGCATGAATACTGAATTCATCAAATACATGAAATGAGCTGGAGCATTGGTCAAACCAAAAGACATCACCAAGTATTCATATAATCCAGATCTTGTGGTAAATGCGTTTTGGGAATATCTTCAGCTTTATCTTAATTTGGTGATACCCTCGATCTCAAATCTATCTTGAGAAAACTTTGGCTCCTACCAACCGATCAAAAAGCAAATCTATCCGAGGTAATGGATACTTATTCTTGATGGTCACTTCATTCAACGGACGATAGTCAACACATAACCTCGTGGTCTCATCTTTCTTTTTCACAAAAATTGCCGGACATCCCCAAGGTGAGGAACTAGGTTAGACAAACCCTTCTCAATTAATTCTTGTAATCGAGCCTTCAACTCGACCAATTCCTTAGGTGGCATTCTATAAGCTCTCTCGAGAAATCTGAGCTGTCAAAGTTGTAACTCTATGTTAAACTGTACATCCCTATCGTGGTAGACCGGGTAAATCCTCGTGAAACACATCAGAAATTCACGTACTACCTGGATATCTCTAATCTCTTTGACGGCAGTTGCACAAACTCGGCCCATTGATCTTCTTAAGGTTGGAAGTTGGATGAGAAGTTGAGAATTACTATCAGGCAAACTTACTCTTAAAGTCCTATTCAAAGCATCTATAACAGCCTTATGCTGATACATCCAATTCATTCCCAAGATTACATCTATATCCCGATCCTTAAGGATAATCATTGTAGTGGGAAAAATATGCCCACCTGTGTTTATGGGTACCGTACACCATTTCCTTAGTACATAGACGTCCCCTAGGCGACTGCACAAAGAAACTTTCCTTTGTTGCCCCAATTGAAATTTCATGCTTCACGACAAATGTTCTATTGATGAATGAATGCGATGCGCGTAATCAAAAAGTATAACTACTGAGGTGATTGGCAACAGAAACATACCCATCATCACCGCTCCCCCTTCCGAATTTCTCCAGCTTGGATATAGAACACCCGTCCGGTCTTCCTCTCATCTTTGCACTTCGAGCATTCTCGATTGTGGTTCTTGTTTGGTGCTTGACCTCGTTGTTGATTGGCGGGGGTCTTCGATAATTTCGATTAACTCGCTTAGGATATGGACATTCCTCGAGAAATGACCGGTCCTTCCACAATTGTAACACGGATAGTTGTGACCTCGTGACGTTGGAGCATTACCACTGTGGAGCATTGGTTGACTGTGAGTTCGGATAGGTTATCGCAGGACGGACATTTGACTGTTGCCCAAATTTTGGAATCGCGGCGTGACGATAAGGAGGACGATTATGGTTTATTGATGATAAATCACTCGCCTCTTTTGGTTTCCACCAAAAGGTCCAGACGGCACATTCTTTTTCTTCTTGAGCTCCTTATGTCTGCCGATATTTTGCCTCTCAAGCAATTGCAATATTTATCGCCTCATGATAAGTGATATTGGTATAGAAATTTGTCATCATTGTCCGCAGCTTGGTATTCGGACCTCTCATGAACCATTTCTTTTTCTTGGCATCCGTATTGACATGTTCAGATGCATACTGCGACAGATGATTGAATCTTCCCACATACTGCATAACCGTTTGATCCCCTTGCCTCAAAGCAAGGAATTCATCCAGCTTCATAGCCATCACTTCTTCCGGGATATAATGGGCTCTGAAAGCAGTGCGAAATTCTATCCAAGTTAACGGAACGCCTACGGGTTGCATGGCCATCAGATTTGCATACCAAGCACCAATTTGCACCTCTAAGTTGTCGGGCAAGCAAACACCGTTTCTCAAACTCATGCGTTGAATAAGATCAAATTTTTGCTCCATGGTCCTAAGCCAGTCATCAGCCTCTAGTGGTTCATCTGCCTTGGTGAACACCGGGGGTTTTGTATCCGTGAAATCCACATAGGTAGCCTCATGCCTGTTATGATTGCGGCCACGGTTTCCATGCATCTGATTCTGATTACTTTGAGCCATCTCATGAAGCAAACGAGAATTTTCCACAGTCACATTGACTAATGCAGCGATAGCATCAGCCAGATTGGTCGGCATCGGTAGCGGGTTGGGGATATCATCATCATCTTGTGAAGTACCAGTGAATATGCGATCCTCAGGTGCATTTACATGATCTCGCTTCATAACAAACCAAACTTTATTCACAAGCCTTTATTGAATTGCACAACAGCTTACTCCAGACACATAACATAGTGTTTATTACTATAAACACTAGACCCTATATGTACCAAAACAAGATACATAGCTTAACCAAGATTAACTATTACTCAACTCTACTCTTTTCCGTGATTACTTCAAACTTCAGTGCCTCGGTATCCATTCCGAATTATTACCGCCTTCATCATCACTTTCATTGATCATTACTAATTCTTCAGGATCTTCTTCTTCTTCCTCTTCCGATTCGCTATCATCGGCAAGGATGACACCAAGGGGTCCATGGCATCACTTTGAGGCTCATGATTCGGGTTTAGTAGATTGCTAAGCCTATGAACTTCCTCATGTAGATAGGTATTATGTTCTTCTAAATCTTCTACATAGAATTCTAGCTCATGAGTTCTAGCTCTAGCTACATTCTCCCTATGTCAGCTTCATTTCGTCCCTCCACCGTATGAACTAACATGCTTTCAGCCTCCTCGGTGCATGCGGTGGTGAGACGCCTCAATTGATCCTCGTAATTCTCCTACCAGATAGCATCCAAAGCCCTATCTCTAGTAACTTGTGCTAACTCAGAGAAATCCTCTTGTATCTCTCGCATGGGGATCGTGCCTAGAATCACTATCGCTAGCACCATCGTTTCTAGGGGCAAGTTGGTGACGAGGAACTCCTTTGGGTCCAGTGGACTTACGGGGCGTCATCTTGGTACGAGCCATACTGTAGGAAGCCAATTTAATCCAAATAAGACCATTTGATCAAAATCCAATAAGTAACTAAGATGGATTACATTACTCAAACCAGACTCACTACTCAACTCTAGACTAAGAGGTGAAGGAAGTAACGGGTGAATTATTCATGATGCATGAATCGTTCTTACGAACAAAAACATCAAAGTTTATAATGCACATAAACAACATTTATCTTTATATAGGGCATAGTAATATTACTACTCCACCACACAAAACCCTTTTAATCAAATAAGGAATGGTGAGAAAGAAATAAGATAAGTCAGAAGCAATTTGGACCAAATTAATCAAGTTAAATTTAGTCATCCCAAATCATTTTGAAGTTTTTGTAAACCAATACCACAAAACCTTTGTAACGATCGCTCTGATACCATTTTGTGGTAGAACCTCCAAAATTATAGGGCCCACATGCACCTGTCATTGTCCAACGACCTTTGACATCTATGCATTTGTTCCTGGTAATTTAAGAAGACTGTCGGGTGTCCTCGGGGAACCCCGAATCATCCACGATTTCCGAGCAGGATCACATTACAGAGTCATTGCAGTATTACAACAGTTTATTCAAATAAATACATCAGAGTAAAAGTAGCGGAAGACTTACAATAACATAGTTTACAAACCATTTGTTTCAAACCATACAACTAAGTTCAATATTAAAACAAACCAAAGTAGTGGAGCGGCATTATAATATAATACAAAACACACAATGAGGTCTGCTTTCACGCCAAGGGCCACACAATTACTTCTCAACATCATCACAAGGTACAATGTCATGCAAAGATGATCCACAACAGATCCGCTCATGAGACTCACGCAACAAGGGTCAATCGAACCCCGAAAGTACAAAAGTACTCAAGACTTAACCGAATTAAGAATTAAAAGAACGCAGGAATGCAGGCTCATGGGATTCAAGGTATGGTTTTAGCAATAATCAAGGTTCTTTTGCGTAAAAGCATTTTAACAAAAATCTATATATCAACATTTAAAACTTCATAAAGATCATATACAAAGCTGACATGATCCTCATTGATATCATGAAACTTCATAACCAACACCTTCTCAAATCATCCTCAAGTTCCAGTTATTAATTACTACGATGATGAACAGTGAGTTGAGTCTCCATAACAGAGGAGCAACGACGATTCGAACCGATTGTAAACCCAGCTGGGGATTCCAGACCACACGACATATGCAGGTCCCCGACCTACATATACCAACCTACCCTTGGATCCTCTAAAACAAGAACGGGTCCACGCCACCCGAGAATACAGTACTCCACCATTCCAGCCCATGGCCACGTGGGTACACGCTATTCCCGCCATCTCTCCACTCCGAGTGCGCGAGTAGCCATTCTCGTAATAGAATCGCCAAGTTCAAGCTTACCGGAGTATGTGGTTAGTACTACAAATTCTCACCTCATGCAATTCAACAATGGACGTGTTTTAATCGACACAAAGGAAAGAACCCGCCACAAGACCTCCATGTCTAGTGGCTCACACTCACCGAGTCCGCCCGGTCTAGATTTATTACTCCACATTCCCATATCACATGCTAACATAATTAACCAATGTCCCATTTAAAACTTGCAGGTGATAGGTAGTCACCCGACTTTCATCGTTCTACGCATAGCTAAGCAAAACTAGGCATATCTGAATTAAAACCGGTAATATGGTAAATATGGAATAACAAGGGTGGTAATGCACCAATTAGGCTCTTACTTAACTCTTAATCACTTAATGCAGTAACGGAAAGCAAAAGCGAAATTAATTTGTAAAACACAAGGTAGGGTTGTATGCATCCGGGGCTTGTCTTCGTTGACGGAAAAGTCCGACTCTTGCGACGCTTCACAAGTATTCGGTCCGACCAATGCAGACGGATTAACCTCCTCAACAACTTGATTAACTACCACGTGTTCACCTTCGCTCACTACACGTAATACAATGCCATGTTTAACATGATGCGGAATACGAAATATGATGCTCGATGATGGATACAAAATTAACAATTTGAATACAACTTTCCTTCGCAGACAAATTTGCAAGTCAAACAAACTAAATCTTTTTCGTAATACATACATCAACTGCCAAGGATCATTAACAACAAATGACCCAAGGTCATCACTCAATCCAAAATTACAAACAAAACCTAAATCGCTAAAGGTTACTATTTGCTTTTATGAATTAATTATTTAATTCAAAATTATGAAATAAATCAACTTATTCCAATTGAGCTAAAATTTTTTGTAAATGTTCATTACATGATAACTAAGTGGCAAAACAAATTTCATAATTTTTGGACAAGTAAATAAGCCTAGAAAATTCATGGAAATCCATTTATTAATAAATTGAGCAATTTTTATCACATTCAAAAAGTACTGAAAACATTATTTCATATTTTCTTAAATACTTTACACCACAGAGAAGTCACACAAAAATGTTCATAATTTTTGGAGCTCTAAATAAATCTACACAAAATAACAAAAACAGACACTATTCATTCAAATCAAAATAGAAAATCCATTTGAACGCCGAAGTCATCGACATGGTGACCCCACCTGTCATCCCTTCCTCCCGCTTTGACTACGGCGATGATGGCGCTGACCGGCGATATCTCGACGACGGCGAAGGCACTATCATGATCACTACATCACGGCGCACCGATTTGTGGCACAAACGCGACCAATTACTGCCTGGACCGAGCACTACGCCGGCCATGGCGGCTGCGGTGGCACGGCGACACAACGCCGGGCGTAAACAAAGCCGAAAACGGAGAAACAGAGGGCATGGGAAGGTCCAGTAGCTCACCACGAACACCGGAGCAAAGAATGAGACCGGATAAGCTACGAGGACACAGGTCGACGTTGACAGCGGTCACGGCGGAGCGATCTTCGACGACGGCGATGCTCCGGTAGCTATGGTGGTCAAAATGAGAAACCAATAGGTCACAAAGCACTACATCAGTGCGGCAAAGCCAAAGCAAGACTCAGCAAGGGCAGAGACTCACCAGAAGATTGGCCATGGCGGGAGCAGGCTCGGCTCGACGGGGACGACCGCCGTGGAGAAGAAATACGACGAGTGGCGGTTCCCGGTGAAATTAAGCCGAATTGATGGGTTGGCTAAGTGCGCAAGGATAAGGCGGAGCTAAAGGATGCTTTGCTGCAACGGCAGAGGCACTGGTTCGACGACGAGAGCTCACCGGAGATGATCGGCAACGTCGGGAAAAACAGAGGGCGAAGGAAGAACAACGACGACGGCGTCGGAGCTTTATAGGGCGGCCAAGGAAGCAAGGAGAAGCCACGGCGACACCTTTCCCGCACCAGCGCGAAGCCAAGACCGCCACGCGCACGCCTGGAACGCCGAAGAAGGTCGCCGGCGGTGAGTCGGCTTCCGCGGTTACTGTTCATAGTAATTACAAGTTTGCCATTCGCCAAAATTCACAAATTACTCTCAAATTTTCATAACAACTCCAAAATCTCCAAAAATAAAAGTTGTTCAAAATCAAAAGTTCTACAACTTTGCTTTTATAACCATCTCCTAATTCGGTCTAGATTTTGAAATGAACTTTTGAATTTGAATAGGGAAATTTAACGAATTACGCCTTTTTGAATTACTCAAAAATTTTCTAAACAACTTGAAAAAATCCAAAAACAAACTTTGTATAACTTGCCAAGCTCTACACTTTTTCTTTTGGGATCAACCCCAAATTATGCTTAGATTTTGAAATGGGTTTTCAGGGTAGGATTAAAATGCTGAAAAGCGGGGTTTTCTCGAAAAATTCAAAATCCAAACAAACTTTGAACTAGAGTCAACCAATACAATTCAACACATACCACATGAATATAAACTTGTTTTAGTGTATGCATCTCAAAGTTTTCACCAAATGCCAAATGCTTTGCAATGCATATGATGACATGTCAGGTTTTAGTATTTTAAACACCCGAGGTGTTACAACGACTCATCACAATCTTTGGCCCTAAGAGAAAACATTCCTAATTTAAGATAACTTGGACTCTAATCTTTCCCTTTTGTAGAGTCCAACATGCTTTGTCCTAGCGCTGATCGTAGCCTTTGTCGTTATCTGCTGGCGCTACCTGAAGAAAGCCGATTATAGTGCTGCATTCGAATCAGCTGGTTCCGATCTGCACGCAATTGATTCCTTGATGACATGATCTTGGGAGCTTTTGAGTCCCAATGACTCTTCTTCCAAATTTTGGTGTAAACACATGCCCCCCAATTTTGGGATAAAAGTAATTTTATTCCAAAATTATCACGTCTGTACCCTCGATAGGTCCGCAGTCACGGGTAAAGAATCTTGATCTGGGGTCTACTGTTTGTCGCAGTCTACGTCAACTCATGAGCCCATGCTTTAAAACTTTCACGAGAGCATCATTGCTTCATGGGCACTTGGATTCATCTTTCTAGGCCGGCTATAAAATGTCTATCCGACCCTAGTGAGAGAAACTCAACAATTCAACCATGTTTCATATGCTCCCTCGGGTGCTTCTGACTCCGCCAGACCCTCCATGGTCTACCTTTTTGCTATCAAGATCTTGAGCGGCTAGAAGAATTCTTGTGCATAGGGTGATTGTGTCGCTCATCTTAGCACCTTGTCGAGCAAGAGAATCAGCTACTACAGTTAGAAGAATCCTTGTGATATCGTCTGGGTCTTCTCTCCATGCTCGTAGAGCTGTTCTAGTGTTTGCAAGGGTTAAAATGTGTGAACACCTTCCCCTTGTTTGCTCAATCAAATGCCCATCGGGAAAGCCACAAGCTTCTTTCCAACGGTTTCCTAGTCATCGAGAAATCAGCTGGGCATCTGTTAGGCAGGCGGCTTTTCCCCCTTCTCTATCATAATTTTATTAACGGGCCGATGTGACTTGGTTTATGATGACTTTCGGCCCTGTGGAGATTCGAACTCCCTTCAATCCAAAGATACCTTGGTGGGCTGATTGCTAGTCAATGTAAATCTTTTGTATCCATCCCATAATATTCTATAACTCAGGGAAGCAATAAGTCCAGATCTATTATCTCTTCGTTATCGGTCCCCTGAATTCTCAGAGCGTCGATCCATTTCCGTATCTGATTTCAAATTCATACCCCCGATGAAATCAATCTCTTCGCCTTCCCGGGCAATATATATGGGCTATAGCTGGGGATCAAAAAACAACTCGCTTTGTCTCAAACCTTCCGCCTTCTTAGTATAGTTCCTGCTTTTCCGTAGGTTTGAGATCATGGAGAACAATAAGAGGTTTGCTGAGGAGGCCCTCAACGGACCTACATCATCGCGTCAGCGCCGTCATCGTTAGGACGCTACGACTCATGATGCCCCCACTGCCTTGGAGGATAGGGCTGACTCTATTCGGCCTTTAGGGTCCTCTTCATTATCAGCTCATCGCCAGCTCCCTTGTTATCAAAAGAGGCGGATTGACAACGATGATCTGCTTGCCTCCATTGATCGGCATGGCTAGGGTCCTGCTGAATTCACAGAATCGGCTTTGGCCATGGTTCGATGTTGATCACCTCCCAAGGCTGATTCAATGGAGGATAGGTTGGCCAAGGCCGAGGCCAGAATCACGGGTGAGATATCTGTCATAACCTTTGTTTCCTTTCAATTTCATCCTCAAGATTATGATCATCTCCCCTTTGAATCCTCTTAGATTTGTCTGCCCAACTGGAGAGCCTTCGATTGGCTGCGGAGCACGTGGCGAGATTCATCAATGCCAGAGGCACCGTCCCGGTGGTTCACCTGCACGACATCTCGAACCATGTTAGGGAGGTCACTTTGCATGGCATTCGCCATGGTGCCGCGATGGCGTTGGCTTCTACGTAAGCCCATTCTAGACATGAACTTCGGTTCCTCACCCATAGTTTTCCAGCAGCGGCACACCTTGAGGATTATGATCGCCTAATTGAGGATTTCTTCAGTGCTGCTAACTCCATAGCCTTTATCTCCCAGGCCGATGATATACTAGCCAAAGTGTTTTCCGGCCCATAGTTTGTAATGGATGATCTTAGCAAACAATTTCTCCGTCTTGAGTGATTTTTCTTTTGTTTTGTACTTCATACTATATGCATCATTTTGTCCATGTTTGCTCTACTTCTGCAGGTGATACACATTGTACCGGCTTTTACCCCTTTGGGTTTATTTTCGCACTAGAAGCGACACCCTTCTAGTATTGGCTATTTGAACCAACAACCGAGCAAATTGGTTGTTAAGTATTAATCCAAACGCTAGGGTAATATTCCTGATTTGATTGCTCTACCGAATTCTTCTTCTTCTCTCAGTGTCTCCAAAATGTAAGTATTACCAGGCGCACAACGTTTGATCCAATAAGGTCTCTCCCAATTTGGCGACCATACCGACTCTCTTGCTCTTGGCCATCAAGGGTAACCCATCCCCAGCCTTCTTCGGAGTCTTATTGCCATTGATCATCATAAGTTCATCCTGGCTCAAATACCTGACGCCATTCAACAAAAGAAACGAGAACCCTTGGCTAAAGTCAGAGAAGGTAGAGCCATCTGAAGCAGCCTCGAGAGCATTCCTGGATCAGCCGAAGAAGACAAACAACAGATCATGGAAGCTGATGCTATTCGGCTAGAAGTGTTGAGAGCGATCCACAATGTTCTAGACTTGAAATCTACATGTTAACGCGTATCTTGTGTAGAATCGATCATCCTCTCCGTTATTTAATTGCACTTCTTATTTCGGCTAAAGAGCCGATTTGATACAACCGATCCCATATTTATAATCTTAATCCAATTAAGTCTAGAAACACAGCTTTTATTAAGCGAATCCCTTGATCTTCTACCCTTAATCACCCAGCGCTGTATTCTCTTCGGCATTGGTGAAGTGGCGCTTCGCCTTCTATTAACTACGGTTGCCTTTTGCGCGTCCCGAGGCATCCACCTCTTCGCTTCATGTCTTCAAATACCAACTGAGGGCTTCGGCTTCAAACACATCTCCATTCGCTACTGTTCCTTTGCTCTCCTCTGCCTGTTAAAACCCTGTAGCAGTTTTTTTTCTCTCTTCCATAGATCCAATCATCCTTCATGGCCGATGAGGACAACCGAGGCAAGCGCACGGCGAAGGAGATCTCAGAGGAGAACATGCCGATGAACCAGCGTCTCCGACGCATGAGGTGAGATTTACAACCTCTATTCATGATGATGATCTATTCTGACTTGCCTATAGGTTCATCGTGAATGACAGCCTTCGTCCCCTCCCTAGGACCGGCAAACCCTCTGACGCTGCATCTTCCACGCCGGCTTCGTCGTCTGATTCTTCCAACTCGTATAATGGAGACGATGCCCAACGCTTCTTCCGAGAATGGAGGGCGGCCGAGGACCGCTATTCCGAGGTGATTCGAAACAACGGCCAGCTTGAGATCCGTCTAGGGGTCTTCCAAGCGGCCCTTAATGTGGCTGGGGAGGAGGCCAGTGCCGTTCGAGCGTGGCTGGCTGAGTCTAACGCCGCGGTGGCATGTAAGACGAGTTCATTGAATACTTCTATTCTGATTTCCACCATCTTTATCTTGATAGTTTTCTGTGATCGCCATCCCAGACGGTGCAGTTGGAATCTCTCCAACTGGCGGCGAACACGGCCACGGACACCGTCAATGCTCGGGGTTCCCTCATTGATGCTTGTCTCCAAGACATCCCGGCCCATGTTTGGGAGATTGCCCTCCACGGCGTTTGTCATGGCGCGTCGCTGGTACCGACCATGGCGCAAGTTCGACAGGTACGAGCCCACGCCATGGAGACCGGTTTCCCAATGGGCGACGGTCCCGAGGAACATGAGGACTTGATAGAAGAATTCATCATAGCGGCGGAGGCCATCGTGGATATCACATCCGCTGGGATGTGGTGAACAAGGTTCTCGATTAGATTGTACTTAGGGTGAACTCGGTGAACAAAGACTCTGCCCTTTCATGAATGTGTCTCAAAGGCAATGCCCTTGTGTATGATTGTTTTTGTTTTCATTTTTTTGTTCAAGGCGATATATATCGATCGACTTTTATGTCTTTGAAGATTTTTTCATTTTTGAACTAGAGGCGATACCTTTTTCGGTGCACCGACTATTAGAGCCGATGGTTAATCAAATTAGCTATCAAGTGTTAATCAAATGCTAGGATAATATCCCTTTAAATATCTTCGTCGATCGCTATTGATAGGTTTTTTAGACCAAAGGTTAAACGATTGATCAACCCAGGTCAAGCATCCCATTAAGCAAAACATAACTCCTTTAAGAAATCTATCAACTCTGAATCACACTTAGCATTCACATACGTCAGCATGAACCCATACTCAGAACTAATGCTTATTTTTCTTTATTCCAATGGCCGACGTGAAGCCGTGACTATTCACTAAAAAAACTCTCAGAGCTGATCGCTTGCATTAGTTATTGGCTTTCATTGCTTTTCTTAATGAAGCCTCCTTCCCATAACTTGCCAGAAAAGCATTCGAAGTCTCCTAGTTCCTAGAAGACTGGATCAGCTGTTGCGATGCTCACAGACTCATCAGCGCAAACCAGTTCGACATCATCTCCATGCCATTGAATCAAACACTGATGCATGGTTGATGGTACACAACAGTTCACATGAATCCAATCACGACCAAGGAGCAAATTGTATGACCCTTTTCCATCAATGACAAAGAATGTGGTGAGCAGAGTCTTACTTCCGATTGTCAATTCGACATTTATTGCCCCCTGGGTCTTAGATACATTATGTCCAAAATCCTTAAGCATCATGTCAGTCTCCATCAGATCTCCTGGTCCTTTGCCAAATTTACGAAAAGTGGTGTAAGGCATAAGATTGACAGAAGCACCTCCGTCTACCAACATCTTGTTCATCGGCTTCCCATCAACAAAACCTTTCATATATAAAGCCTTTAAGTGCCAATGCTTGACTGGTTTATCAAATATTGCTTGTTGTACAACCGTCAATTTGGCAACTATCTCCTCATTCTCCGATTCATCGAAATCCGAATAAACTTCTTGATCTACCAGAGCTCTGAATTCTGATGGCAATAGAAAAACCATTTGGATATTAGCCGATGGTTGCTTTCTATCGGTCATTTGCTTTGTTTAGTCGCCATACTTGAGGTTTACCGTATGCCCGAGCTCTGTTCCAACTCTTTATTCCTTAGGCGTTGCACCCTTCTCTTCCGGCTTCTTGTCAAACCTCCCGGACACCATTGGCCTTCCTACCAAACATATTTTTTCTCGTTGCCCTCTTTTTCATAATCAGCCATCTTGATCAACCACACTTTATCCTAGCCGATTATGAACACTTTCATTTTTAAGTTACCGATCCATGTTATTATGATGATACGCATCTTGAGCATGGATAGACTGGCGGTTGGTTTGAGATTGCCTAAACTCCCAATATTGATTGCTGCATTCTGGATAGTCATGTCTGGTAGGCAACTTCAAACCTTCATTCTAGCAATGTCTGAAGAAAGGACAATTCCAATGTGATTCGGCTTGTTTCCTTTCGTACCTCTCTTTTTCTAGTTGATGCTGGTATTCTTGATCCTTTAACCAACACTGATAATCCTTTTCCTTGTGCCGCTGGTACTTATTCAACAGGATCCGAGATGTAACTCGCGGCTTTGTCACCCCATCCTTTGATGTTTCCCCCTGCTTATATCGGCTCTTTTGCGTGTCGCGACATCTTCTAATCTCTCTGTACTCGTCAGCTGATATTTGCATCTTGGGATCAACTGTTCCAGCTTCTCTTGATTTGGTTGATGTTAGGACCTTAGTCTTTCCTTTGAGTAGCCTAGCATCAACCATGTTTTGATCTCCTGGGAAAGGATTATCATCAACTTTCATTTTCTGAGATGTATCAAATTTGAGCCTTCCTTGCTGAATAGCCCTCAGTATATGCTGCCAAAAAATTTTACATTCATTAGTGGAATGAGAAGTAGCATTATGGAACTTGCAGAACTTCTTATTCTTCAACTGATCAGGGGGCAACATAACATGATTATCAGGCAACTTGATCTGTCCCTTCTCAAGCAAGAAATCGAAGAGCTTGTCTGATTTTGTGACATCAAAGTCATAGCTCTCCTCGATTCCTCTTCCCCAAGGATTTGGCACCATCGCTGTCTTTTTGCCCCAATTCCATTTAGCCGCAGCAACCTCTTCCTCTTCATCTTCATAGCCATCATCGACTGAGTATGGATTATAAGCTTCGGCCACTGTGGTACCCTTCTGGAATCGGGTATCTCTGCGCATACTCTGGAATTGGCTATTAAGCGCTGCCACTCATTGAGCCAATTGACCCAAGTAGTCAAATTTTTGTCCTAGTAGCTTTTCTTTCTATATTGGTAGCATTTCTTGAATGGCTAAAGCAGCTAGCTGATCATTAGCTAAGTTTAATGAGAAGCACAAGTTCCTAGTCTCATGGAACCTCTGAAGAAACTCAGTGCTCGATTCATTGGTCTTTTGCCTTATAGTTGTCAAATCGGTAATCATCTTTTCTCCAGTCCCAGTGTAAAAAAACGTATGAAATTTCTTTTCCAGATTAGCCCAATTGGCAATGGAATTGACTGGCAGTGATGAAAACCAAGTGAAGGCTGGCCCTGATAGGGACAGGGAGAAGAAACGAACTCGATGGACATCCTCAACCGATGCTTCACCCAATTGTGTAAGATACTGACTAACATGTTCTATCGTGCTTGTACTGTCTTGGCCAGTGAACTTAACGAACTCTGGGAGCCTATAATTTGTGGGAAGAGCGACCAAATCATACCATTCTGGATATGGGCATTTGTACAAAAAGGTCGGCCCTTTTGGCTTTAGACCGAACTGACTCTTCATCATCTTAGTCACCTTCAGTAACAATTCGTCAGCATGTGAATTTGGATTTCCCTGCACCTGCTGACCCATCTGTGGATTGAAATCACGTGTGCCTTGATACCCTGGATTCAGAATCATATGAAGGGTATTATAATATGTGCCATAGTGATACCCTTGTGGAATCTCTATCTGTTGGGTCCTTTGCTGGCTTGCTGCTTAAAGTCTCTGATTATAGACATAAGGATCTATATCTCTACGGATCCTTTGAATTGATGGTGCTATTTTTTGAGCCGACGACGGTATGTGGCCTGATGTGCCAAAATTAATCACCTAGTCCTGACCTTGCCCCGGTGGCTGTTGCACATGTTGTATTGACGGTCCAGGATTATATTGTATCTGATTCATAGTAGTTCCTTGAGTTTGTTCAGATGAACCCTGAATTGCCTGGACATCACCATTACCAGCTGGTGCTGCTTCTTGATGGCTGGTACCGACTTGATTAGTCCCTTGGGTTGACGGATCTGGAATGTTGTAATAAGATGGCCCAACTTGACCAACTAGAAACCCATGAATCGCTTCTTTCATGGCGTTGTGGAATGTATCTAAGAAAGCTTCATTATGGCTTGATATGGCATCACGAACAGATTTGTCTACAACTTTCATAAAGAAACACCTGTCTTTAGCTTCAATTGTATCTGTCTGCCCGTGTAATAGAACTCTTCGTAATGGAAATTTCTGAACAATTGTGTTATCACATGTTTTGGTGTAGGACAACAAGCATTTGTTCTGAAATTCTTCTATAGCTTTGCTGATGACATCTTTATCTCCATCAGGTAGATCTTCATAATGTACTATAAGGATGTCATTGTTGTTCTGAACCGCCATGATGTTTGTGGGGTCCCACCAGGCGTGCCAGAAACGTGTGTCAACACAGAAATTTTGTCCCGTGCCGAGGGCACACGAGCAAACCGGAAGGGTCCGCTCGATGGAGCTAGAGATCCGCCTAGCTTCAGCGCAGGGATGGTTGATCCTGCGCACTCTTCCTGAGACGTGCCAGTCAATTTGACCCTACAATTGACAAGGAGAGAAAGTTTATCAGTAATTTAGGGCAGATCATGCCGGTGTTGCCAGACAGTCCTGAATGTGTGGCTCTAAGAGCTGATATGAAAGGAGATCGACTAAATAGTCGATTCCAGCATATTCATAAGAATGAATCAATTAAAGCTCATGGGGTTGTGTAAGAAGAATCGATTATCGTTCAGGATGAATATCATTATTTAGACAAATATTAGTCAATGGCAATAAGATGTCAACAATAATTAGTTCATGCTAAGCCAATGACTGCAAGTAACCGAACCCCTTTTATATAAATGAAACAACTCATCATCATTTAACCATTTAATAAAGATAAATCTAATGAACATATTAGATCTCATCTATCGTTATGACCAGTGGGGCATGAGACAGAATCATGCAGGCCATAGAAACAACAATAGACTCAACGACCCTAACTTATTACTAATATCAGTGGGGCATGATGCAGAATCATGCAGGCCATAATACAATAATAAGATCATGGGGCTAACACATCTTTCAACCTATCTCTACTTCAACGATCTCGTGATTTGAACTGTTCGTGAAAGCGCTCGATATCGGCTAAAACAACTGATTTAGGCATAGCGCACAGTTAAGGTCATGCCCTCTCAGGAACGGATCGACCAAATAACGATCCCACTCCACGGTGCTAACAGTGGGGTGTGAGGCAGAATCACACAGGCCGTGATAACAGGCCATGGAATGGTTTTCGCTAGCCAATAGATCTACTCAAAATCAGACACGCCTTAACCACACGCTATGCACGATTAAGATTGATATAAAACAGCCGATAAAACATAACTCATCGTTTAAAGTGCAAATTAGATTAAATTTAGATTAACAAACGATGGATTAAAAATGATATAAGACCGATCTAGATCAATCCCAATCGGGCGAAGTGATATTGCTGTAATTAAATAAATAATGGAAGCAATAAGCAATATCGATAACTTAATGAATCTATCCGAAGGAACGCCACCATTAGATAGAGCCGATAACTTGATGTTAATCTAGTTCGAGTAGTGGAGGTCGACCGGATCGATGTAGCCTTACTTGAACTAGACCAGAATCGATAACTAACTTATACCAGAGTCGCAGTGGAGGTCGACCGGATCGATGCAGCCGTACGAATAGAGGTATAAGCCATGACGGTACTTATAGACAAGCAGTGGAGGTCGACCGGATCAATGCAATCGTATTTGCTGAAGAACTCGCCGAGATCTACTCTACTCCTACTCCTAAGGGGTGGCTGGAGCTGAAAAAAGTAAGTAACTTGTATTTGATTGATTGTGTTCCCTTTTCCAATAGTCGGGGTTTGATATTTATACCCGGGACCTATGCATGACTTCTATCTAAGCACGACTCATCACAATCTTTGGCCCTAAGAGAAAACATTCCTAATTTAAGATAACTTGTACTCTAATCTTTCTCTTTTTGTAGAGTCCAACATGCTTTGTCCTGGCGCCGATCGTAGCCTTTGTCGTTATCTACTGGCGCTACCTGAAGAAAGCCGATTCTAGTGCTGCATTTGAATCAGCTGGTTCCGATCTGCATGCAATTGATTCCTTGATGACATGATCTTGGGAGCTTTCGAGTCCCAACGACTCTTTTTCCAAATTTTGGTGTAAACAAAATGCTCCCAGAAAAAAACGAGTTGCCAGAAAAGACATACTTGGCCAAGCAAATGATCTGCCCCATCGGCCTCGAGGTTGAAAAAATCCACCCGTGTTCCAATGATTGCATATTGTACCATAGAGAAAAATATAAAGACTTGGACAAGTGCCCCAAGTGTGAAGCTCCACGGTACAAGGAAGGGCCGTCAGATGAGGGTACCAAGACCAGAGGAGGTCCCGTAAAGGTCATTTGGTATTTCCCTATAGCTCCCCGGGTGCATAGGCTGTTTGCATGTGCAAAGTCAGCCAAGCTGTTGCGCTGGCATGGCGAAGAGCATAAGAAAGATACAATGATGAGGCACCCCGCCGATGGGCATGACTGGAGGACTGTCAATACTATATTCTATAAGGACATTGGTGGAGAGGTAAGGCACCTTTGGTTTGCTTTGAGCACAGATGGGATGAATCCTTTCGACCAGGTTATAAGCAATCATAGCACCTGGCCAGTCACGCCCTGTTTATACAACCTTCCACCTTGGGTCTGTATGAAGTGGTCGTACATCCAGATGCCACTAGTGGTCCAAGGGCCAAGACAACCTGGAAATGCCATCGATGTGTTTCTAGAATCAGTGATCGATGACAACTTGGGTCTATAGGAACATTGCCAACATAGTTGTCACATTTGTATTTTGTATCCTTTGTTTGTCTATGCAATGGTTGTGTACAATAACAACAACAACAAAGCTTATAAGTCCCAAACAAGTTGGGGTAGGCTAGAGTTGAAACCCAGCAGAAGCAATCAATGTTCAGACACGTGAATAGCTATTTTCCAAACACTCCTATCTATGCAATGGTTGTGTATTATTCATAAATATATTAAATTTTATAAGAATACATCATGTTTGAATGACAACCTAATTTACTTAAATGTATAGGCAACCATGGATGGTATGTAGTGCATGTTGGTCACATGCCTGGGATTTATCGAACCTAGGAAGATTGCTATGCTAAAGTCAATCGCAACCCTGGTAATTTGCATAAAAAATACAATATGTAATTTGAAGCTTTGAGGGCCTACTATAGTCATCCGGCCTACCTTGCAAACCATGGGCAATCGGCCTACTATGGTCCAATGAATGCAAACCATGGCCATCCGCTAGCAATTGGAGATTGAAGAGAAGCCATGAGCTAGAGATGTGAAGATTAGGAGAATTGCTCCTTGGTCTTGGAAAGATGTCATACTTTTATTTATGGTTATGGTCATTGGTTTTCTTATTTGGAAGTTGATGTAGGCTTAGATTCAGTAGAACACGAGTAGGTGGACTTTGTTGTATGTGGTCAATCAAACAATGAATTTATTCTAGGTGAACATATGCTATTATTTAACTTTGTTGTATGTGGACTTATTATTAGACTTTGCATTAAACATATTATATATATAATATGAACATATGCTATTAGTAGTTGTCCATAGCCAAAACTAACCACGATCGTGTCACAGCCATGACTCGTCGTCGCCTGTTACCCCATCGCCGAAGAACAAATCGGCAACAAGAAGCGGCTGATATCGCTAGGACGGGAGAGCCGCATGATCCGACAAACGGTGACGATGTCAATCAGGACGGTGAGAACGAGCAGCCATGGACCCTGTTCGGCCTGCTTGATCTGGGTCAAAATGATCAAGATGGCCAGGTAACTTTGGTATCTTGTGACTATGTAGCCACACACACTAATCAATTGAGAGGGTCATAGCTTACTTGGTGTCTCCATCAGGAGCCTCCGCCTGCTGAGGAGGCAGAGGGTTCGGGTAGCAGGAAGGCCAGATCCAAGCGAGGCATGTTAAAGATTCCTGTTGGTAGGAATGCACACTGGCACATCACCGAGTTCGATGAATTCGGGGATCCACTCTCACCGCCTATAGCTTTGACCAAATATAAGATTATCCTCAGGTTACTTGTAAGGGACTTCATCCCGATTAGGTACATGAAGTGCATTAGGAAAGATGATGACCCGTGGAGGGTTCCCGAAGGTGAGAAGGATTACATATGGGATATCAAGATCCCAGAGTATTTCACTTTCCCAACGGAGTATGACAAGGAGTTAGTCAAGAAAAAAACAAAAGAAATCATGGGGACATGCTTCAAGAATTTCAAGGGGACATTGTACAAGAATTTTGTCCCCTAAAATAAAGAGCCAGATTTCAATGGTGGACAGTTTAGCAAGCAGAAGGACTTCTGGCAGGATTTCAAGGAATACAGGTTATCCAAGGAGTACTTAGAACTGAGCAGGAAGAATAAGGAGAACTCGCAGAAAGCGACGAATCCTCATCATCTCGGCTCTCGTGGGTACGCCAAAAAGATGCCAGAATTTGAAGCAGAACTTGAAAAGATGGATCGCATTGCTGAGGAAGGCGTTTAGGTTGAGACCGCCGATTCGGAGCCCAGATCGGTAATATACCTTATGGGGAGGAATGTACTGCACACCGAGGATGGGAGCTTTAGCTCTACAAATCAACCCATGAGCGAACTCATCCAGAGGATCTCCTAGGTAACTGAGGAGGCGAGGCAATGGACTCGCACTTCTAATAGGGTGAAAGACATGCTTGCCCAAGCACTCATAACCAAGGAGCACCCTAGTTGCACTAGAGGAACCGGTGTTGTTCCTTGAAAACTAGCATTCCCCCAAGAATCTAACACTTACCAGAGCCGCTCGAGGGGTAGAGCGGATTAGGAGGCAGAGTATTTGAGGCGACTAAAAGAGATGGAAGACAGAATGGACGCACAGATTGAGGCGACTGTTGAAGCATGAGTCTAGCAAATTTTGCTATCCAAGGGGTCAAGAGTACCACCAAACCCTACTCCTACTGCCTTTAGCCCACAGTTTAGGGGTTGCAGCAGCTGTGGATCGACCCCGCTCGACGAAGAAGATGCGAATGTGCCTCATCCGGTGGACGGCATCACTGAACCCGTCAATATCAAGTTGTACATCCATCAAGAATGGACAAAGGACAAGGTGGCACTCAGCGAAGCCTAGCCTGCGGGAGACGGGACCATTAATGGCCGCCCAATTCCACAGGGGTATGCTCGCATCACCATTGATGAATACTTGATAAGAAGTATAACAAGATACACATTGAGTACCCCACAGCCGGAAGACAAAGCCAAAACTTGGTCATAACAAGGGCTCTCAAGTGGCTGGCGCAAGCGCTTCATTGCTTGACCACCAATTGTCCTCTCGATGATGAGGACGACTACGAAGTCTTTGCCCACCCGCGATGATCACTCACCATCTCCCAACAGAGATCACTCCCCTCCTCATCCCTTGCCATCACCCCTGAGAAGGCAGAGGTCTCCTTCTATTCCTCCTTGTCCGACTCCATCTGTCGCAGAACCGACCAATTTATAAGAATACAAGTACAATGGCAATCCGCAAGCGGTCGTGACCGTCATACTTGAACCCATATAAACCCGGTAGTCCGTCGAGTACCAATGACGGGTCTCGATAAACGATTTACAACAACCAAGATCGTATAGGATTCAACATACATGCCACATATTACATAAAGTTCATGAGATACTTTTCATCATCGAGTACGAATAAAAGTTATTACAAACCGAGTTTGATAAATAAAGCGGAAGCAAATAAGTTCGAAGATAAAGTTTCCAACATAGTTTGATACGATTGCCAAGCTAGATCACGGTCCACAAAAGCAAGGATAGGAATTACTAAAGAAGCACGCCCAAGGCTTACTCCTCATCCACAAATGAGATAGAAGCAACTCTTGCAATAACCATGATACACAAGTGCCATCTCGCAACATTGGGAAAAAACCACGAGTACGAGAAGGTACTCACTAGACTTACCCGTCATGAACCAGAAATAAAATGACTCCAAGGAGTATGCAAGGTGTATAAGTGGACGTAACTTGACAACATTTTTGAAAAAGGCAAGCGATCCGTTGTACAATTATGATTCCTTTACCAAGTTAATTAGCACTATCCATTTCTAGATTAGCAACTATCACGTGCCAAACATGTGGTATATCATTTAGAAGCATACAATAGTAACCATAGCAGGTATTGAATTCCATTTTCGTCCGAACCATCATGTTCCATAACACAATTACTATGATGTTGGGACTAGCCAAGTTTCTCACTATCCGGGAGAGACGGCGATTGAATCGATTTCAACCGGTGGAATTTATTCCTAACACAAACCCAGTCTACCACCACGATAGCCTTAGGTCACCTTTGGTACAACTCGGTACACATTTCGGCGGGTCCATATCTTTGCGCCGCTGTCTGGAACACCAGATGCCGGGATGCTCAGGCCAAGCCGCCCTTGGGCTCGTCGATCGTTCCCGGAAGGAGCGCACAATGTAAGCGATTCTTTACTGAGTTGAATTACTTTCGGCTTCGTGGTCGGAACGAGTTATCCGGCCAGCTAAGTGAGAGGCATGCGTTCAATCTTGTCGAAGCACCAACAACAGTACGGTCCTTAATCGACATAGACGGGGATAAATCCACACCCAAGACCTCCATGTCTTGTTGCTTCTCTATCTCGCTTCCGTCCGGTCTCGATTTACTTTTACCACATGGTTCTGTCCACGATAGCGAGATATAGCCAACCGTGCTCGGTATCCACCTATATCTCGTAGGTGACAGGACATCACCCGACTTCTACCGGTCTAAGCATGGCTAAGCATATATATTCGATCCACGGACCTATACGGTTAAGGTGTAATATTTGGACAAGGAATGTACATGCATCAAGTGGTTTCATTCAACTCTTATAACCTAATGCATCAATCATAAATACGTAAGTAAACATTTGTAAATTCTTTGGGAGACTTATAATGCTCCGGGCTTGCCTCGCAGAAAGGAAGTAGGGCGGTGGTCGGGGCACTCCGGAAGCTCTTGAGGTTCGCCCACGCCTTCGAGCTGCGGCTTGCGGATCCTCTGCGGGTTCCCTTCCTCTGCTTCTTCGAATTCCAGCAACGTGATCTCTTCCTCCGATCCTAGATGCATGAGTATGGTATAAGTATTACGAATGCATACATGTTAACAAGTGCATCACGTTGTTTGAGTAGGTGCATATCTCGTCTCGATTATTACTTAACTACTTCTACAATGCATCGATTATGCCACAAACAGTAGCTACTTGTTTCACTCATAACTGGAGTTCTACAAATCCAAATCCAGTGATCCTGGACTTTCTGGAAAGCTTATCAAATTCTCTACAACTTTGCTATTAACCATTTTTATAGTACACCTCAGTTTCAACATGCAACTCATCACACTCTAGAATCAGTCCGGAAATGATTTAACATGCAATATAAAGTAAGAATACTTCTACTTCAGGTAATCATTCAAAATTTGACCACCTAGAACCTACCAATAGTTTAAGCATACCAAATACAGTTAAGATGATATAATGGTGAAGCCCAAACTATTTATTAAATTGTCTTTATTATTTTATTTAGATATCTAGGTTAAATAATAAATATATATCAGATGTGCTTAATAAATTCTCAAAAATTTACAGAGCCTTACTAATGCTATCAAAGGACTACTGTAAAAATTTCATGTCATTTTACCAAGTAGAACATTCTATACATAAATGACAAGGCAGCAAGGCTTGAAATAGCATAAATGGAAAATCCTATTGAAAAGTGTCAAGCAACAGATTTCATATTTTTCTTAGCATCCATATGGTACTAGGATTACCTCCAACAAATTTCATGAATTTTGGACTCATACTTAATTTATGAAAATTCATGCAAGGATTAACTAGTCATAAAAGAAAAATCTATAACTTTAAATCTACCCATGCACTGGTCCTCAAATTTTTACCAGAGTTCACACATGCTAAGATTAGTTCACCACAAAAATTTCATAATTTTTGGAGCACAGGAACTCTAGATATAAAATAAACAAATTTGAATGCATTCAAAAGCACATTTCAAATCCCTATTTAAATCTCCAGAAATTTCTACTGTTGAATCCAAGAACATATTTTTCTTAAATACTACACTTCTTAAGCAACACAATCATATTTATTTCAAAATTTTAGGAGCTCCCAAACTGATGATACAAAATTGCAAAACAAATCAAAAGCTGGAACATTTGAACTAGCCTACAACACAATTTGTCATTTGACCGGTGGGACCGGCTGGTCGGGGGACCCCCGCGCGTCAGTTGACGAGGCAGAGCAGTGGCGGCATTGGCATCAATGCGTGGCTGCAGCTCGTCGACAATGAGCTTTGCCGTGATAACGTCTTCACTACACGACCTACGTGACCTAGCGAAAAGATTGAGCCACTTGGCCGGTCCTATTGCCAACCCTAGAGCTGACGGCGGCGACCATGGCGGAACGGCGGGGCTGGACCACGGCAAAACGCCAGTGACGACCTCGGTGGCCCGATCTAAGGCTCGGACGAGCACCAGGGTACTACGGTGAACCTAGCGCACCAGCTATCATGCGGAAAGGTAGACTACAGCGGCGTGGCCACGATGACGCGGACCACGGCGCGAAGCTCCGAAAAGCGTGTGTGGCTGCTGCGCTTACCGAGCTTGAACAAGCGGGCAATGGGGGCGTCGGGAGTTGCTGGGGTGTCGGTGGTGCTATTGCGGTGGCGGAGGAGCAGCGAGACGAGCTGCCATCGGCAATGGCGCTGGCGGCTCAGTGCGGAATGGCTGCAATGAAGGCGAGGAAGAAGGCCGAGGAAACGAAAAATGGAGTGTGGAGGGTGTCGGGCGGGCCTTTGGCGGGGGTTAAGGCCGTGCCCAGGCGGCGGCGTGCTTCATGGACAGACGGGTGGTGGCGCGCGGCCGCTTTCCCGCGCGCCACGTCTGTGATGTGTCTGAAACCGGTCGGCCACTGTGCCGGTCGATTCAGTTCGTCAGTCGCGCGATGCAGTGCCTGACGATGAGTTTTGACACTCCTTTAACCGCTAATCCGTAGCTTCTCAGCGAAAACGATCTACATGGTTTTTGTAGCCCGAAGTACCAGCTACAACTTTGGTTCAAGCACCTTGTTCTAATTCGCAACAGAGACGGAGTAATATCGTGCTCAACATCGGCTGTCAGTCGGTTAGTCGATCAACCACTTAGAAAATTTGCTAAGTGTGGGAAGCTGGATTTTTCTGGTTTTTGTGGGACCCATTCAAGCATGTTAGAAGCTAAATCAGTCCATGACCCGAAAATAAAAGTTGTTCCTTATGTCAAACACTACAACTTTGCTTTAGTGAACTCCTCCATGCAAGGTCTCTAACACCTAGTTCAACTTTAGTCAAACATGTCACTTTGAAAACATGATACATACACAAACCATGGCTAAATGACCAAACTAGCCTTAGCACTAAATACCAAAGTTGTTCCTAATGATATCCTAAGCATGTTTAAACAATTTGCAAGGTCATTTAAGCATTTCATGTAGTAGTCACTCATATAGCTATTCAGGTCAACACATGAAATATCACTTAAGTGCTTGATCATGAAATGTGGCCTTCATGAACAAGGTTCCTTTTGTTAACCTAAGTGTAGCTAAGGTGTTTTAGTGACCAACATTACCCACTTGCATTCATTTGCACATGATCATATGCCTATGTTCCAAGAAACACGAGATAACAAGCAATGTTTCATATGTTTCGATCAAATGTTTCAATTGTAAGTGATGATTTATGAATGCTTGATGCTCATGCTCATGTTATGCGAGTCAAGTTATGCAAGGCTAACACCCGAGGTGTTACAGCCCCTCCCCCTTATAAAAATCTCGTCCCGAGATTTGCAAGACCTACCATTCTTGGAAAAAGGCGGGATAAACTTCTCGTAGATAATCTTCTCTTTCCCACGTAGCATCTTGTTCACTATGATTGTTCCACACCACCTTATAGAACTTGATAATCTTACTCCTTGTCACTCTCTCCATCTCTTCTAATACCCGAATTGGTTTTTTCTTCATAGGTCAAATCCGATTGAAGCTGCACGTTGGTGGGTGCAATAGCTTCTTCCTACATCAAGACATTTCTTTAGGCTGAGAAACATGGAACACATCAAAGATTGCACTCATCTCGGTGGAAGTTGTAACTTATATGCAACCTTCCTTTTTGTTCCAAAATTTTGTATGGCCCTACATATCTTGGTGAAAGCTTCTTTTTCATCCCAAATCTTTTCACGCCTTTCATGGGTGATACTCTCAAGTATACATAGTCACCCACTTCAAAAGTTAGTGGTCTTCTCTTCATCGGCATAACTTTTCTGTCTTGATTGAGCTGCCTTCATGTGGTGTTGGATGATACGTACTTGCTCTTGGCTTCATTTACAAAATCAATACCAAAGTATCTCCTTTCACCGGGCTCAATCCGGTTCAAAGGAGTTCTGCACTTTCTGCCATACAAGGCTTCAAATGGAGCCATTTTGATACTCGCTTGATAATTGTTGTTATAGGAGAATTCAGCTAAAGGTAACCATTTCTCCCATGAACCTTTTGAAGATATAACACAAGCTCTAAGTAAATCTTCTAGGATCCGGTTTACTACCGCTCTCATCTCATCCCGAAGTTTGCGGGTGATAAGTTGAACTTCTGATTAGCTTGGTTCCCAAAGCCTGGTGTAAGTGCTCCCAGAAATGAGCTATGAACTGTGGTCCTCTATCTGAGATTATGGTCCTGGGTACTCCATGTAATCTCACGATCTGGGATACATATATCTCAGCGTATTTCCCAACTATATACCGCGTGTTCACGGGTATAAAGTGTGCTGACTTGGTAAGACGATCAACAATGACCCATATTGAATCGTGACCTTGTGGCGTCGTTGGAAGGCCTGTGATAAAGTCCATGCTGATTTCTTCCCATTTCCATCCTAGAATAGGCAATGGCTGAAGTAATCCAGCGGTTTTCATATGGACGGCTTTCACTCTACTGCAGTTATCACACCTAGCAACGTAGGCTGCGATCTCTTTCTTCATCTTAGTCCACCAAAAATGGTTTCTTAAATCTTGATACATTTTACTACTACCCGGATGGATAGACAATTTTGATGAGTGAGCTTCTTCTAAAATTTGACTTCTTAGCTCACGGTCTTTTGGTACCACTAGTCGGTCCTCGAACCATAATACACCTCTTTCGTCCAATCTAAAATGTTTGGTTTCTTGCTCTTGCATTTTTCTCTTGATGTGACTTATTCCCACATCTGTCTGCTGTAGCTCTATGATTTTGCCCTCAAGTGAACAACTGATTGTGATATTGTGTAGTATAGCAGGATGTAACAAGTTAAATCCATCTTCCAAACAATGCTTCCACACGGTGTTGCAATGGGACTTCCGACTAAGTGCATCGGCTACAACATTAGCTTTACCGGATGGTAATGCACTTCTAAATTATAGTCCTTAATCAATTCTAACCATCTTCGTTGTCTCATGTTCAGCTAATTTGGGTAAAGATATACTTGAGACTTTTGTGGTCGAGTATAGATATGACATACATTGCCCAACAAGTAATGTCTCCATATCTTTAGTGCATGGACAACATTTGCAAGTTCCAAATCATGTGTAGGGTAGTTGACTTCATGTTTTCTCAATTGCCGTGAGGCATATGCAATTACTCTCCTTCTTGCATAAGCACACATCCCAAACCTATTCACGATGCATCACAAAATACATCAAAAGGCTTTTCAATGTCGGTTGTGCTAACACAGTGTTTGTAGTTAACAAAGTTACGAGAGTGTGAAAGGTTTCGTCACATTCTGGTGTCCATTTGTACTTCTCATCTTTCTGAAGTAGTCTGGTCATAGGCTTAGCTATCTTTGAGAAATCTGGAATAAACCGACGATAGTATCCAGCTAACCCTAGAAAACTCCGAACTTCATGAACCGAAGTTGGGGCTTTCCAATCCATGACCTCTTGTACTTTGGATGGGTCTACTGAGATTCCATCTCTTGATAAAATGTGACCTAAGAAAGGTACTTTGCTCATCCAAAATTCACATTTGCTAAACTTGGCATATAGCTTATGCTCCCTCAGTCTGGATAGGACAATCCTCAGATGCTCTTCATGATCTGACTCATTTTCTGAATAAATCAATATATCATCAATAAACACTACCACGAACTTGTCAAGTTCGGGCATGAATACCGAGTTCATCAGGTACATGAAATAGGCTGGAGCATTTGTTAGTCCGAAAGACATAACCAAATACTCGTATAAGCCGTACCTAGTAGAGAAAGCAGTTTTAGATATATCCTCCGTCTGATCTTTATCGATGGTAACCGATCTCGAGATCAATTTTGGAGAATACCTTTGCCTTCGCTAAGCGATCGAACAAGATGTCGATGCGGGGCAATGGATATTTATTTTTGATGGTCACCGCATTGAGTGGTCTGTAATCTACACACATTCTCAGTGACTTATCCTTCTTTTTCACAAACAATGCTGGGCATCCCCACGGAGATGAGCTAGGTTGGATAAGACCCTTGTCCAATAGATCTTGCAATTGGACCTTAAGTTCCGCTTAACTCATTGGGTGGCATTCTATAGGGCCTTACGGATATGGGTGCATGCACGGCACTAATTCAATCTTAAATTCCACATCCCTATCCGGTGGTAGACCTGGTAATTCCTCCGAAATACATCCAGGAAACTCACAAACCATCGGGATATCACATATCGTGGTGGCTTGGATATACAAAGCTAAATGTTGGGGTTTGAAATCGCGGGAGAGTGGGACTAGAAAAGCATTCCCTCCGTGGGTTCTCTCAACATAATAGTGCGGAGTGCTAGTGTCAATAAGAGCACCATGATACTTCATCCAATTCATGCCTAAGATTACACTTATTGACAACCCGGCAATATTATCAAATCTGTGGTATACTCCCTCCCTTGTATCATGATGAGTACATTTTGACTATTTTTTGGTAGTAACAGTACCCCTCATTTGAACTTATGTTGAAACCCCTTTGTTTACTTCAATTATTTCTTGACCATGTCTAGATGCAAATGCTTGACTCATAAATGAATGAGAAGCTCCCCGAATCAAATAAAACAACAATGGGCTGCTTGTTGACAAGAAACATACCACCGTGACAACTTCTCCAGTGGGCACTTCCTCCACAAGCGGTATAATGCACTTGTCCTGAGCGTGCCTGGCATTCACCACCGCCTCGATTGTTCGGATTTGGGTTGCCATTCCTCTTGGGGTGGGGACATTCCTTGGACCAATGACCCAGTTGGTTGCAGTTGAAACATGGTTGATTACTTCTGAATCCTGTGGAGCTGTCCTGATTGCCATTTCCTTTTGGTAAGGCAATAGTGAACGCCTTACGGAATGGTTTCTGTGGCCTGTTATTCTGAGCTTTCGGTGGTGGAGGCCTAAACTTGGGTGCAGGTGGACGGAATTGTGGCCTAGCTGCGATAGGCGCTTTTGACTGGAAAGATCCGGATGCACCGGCCTCATAGGCCCTCTTGCGACCTTTAGCAACTGCATGCATGTTGTTGTGGTTTTCTTGGGTCAAGGCATCACTAATAAACTCGTTGTACGTGGTACATCGAGAATTTGCCATAGTCTTCATCAGTTTGGTACCCAACCCTCGCTTGAAACTCTCTATCTTTTTCTCTTCAGTATCCACAAAACCGGGAGCATATCTTGACAAGTTGTTGAATGCGTGCATATACTCTGTGAGTGACTTTGTTCCCTGAGTGAGCCTCATAAATTCGGCTGCTTTCATGCGCATCAGGCCCGGGGGAATATGATGTCCCCTAAAAGCCAGCTTGAATTGTTCCCAGGTCACTCGCGCATTAGCAGGCAGAGACGATAGGAAGTGTGTCCACCAGATCCCTGCTGGTCCTTGCAATTGGTGAGAAGCATACTCTGCTTTCAGATGCTCCGTGACCCTCAACAGACGGAATTTCTGCTCAATGGTATTCAACCACTCATCGGCCTGCAGTGGTTCCTCAGCCACCTTGAAGATTGGAGGCTTCGTGTCCAGAAACTCCTTGAATGTACTGTGCTGATTTGGCTCGACCCCTGGTTGCTGTGGGTGGCCACGAGCAGTGTTTTGCGCGATAAGGCGCAAAGCTTCTTCCATTGTCCTTTGGCTCCCCAAGAACTGAGCAAAGAACTCCTGAGCAGACGGCGGCGGTGGTGGTGGTAAGTCATCACCATTGCCATCGTGACTGCTACCAGCTCCAGCACGGGTGCGCGTCATCTGCGAAGTTGCAACAATAAGCGATTATTGGTTGATGTCAAGAGATTGCAGATGAATCATAATCATGCCAAACTGAAATTACTGGAGAAATTCTCAAATTCACAATAAAAACAGAGGCATAACAATTCATTCTCGCAACATGGCATCCCCAATTTGACCACTTATCGCGCTCATAACGCATGCAAAGTTAAATCGTGATCACCAACAAGGAACGGAATTGCATTGATGTTCAACCAAAGGTGCACTTAATCAACATTACATGATAGTCTGGTTACTAAGGCCAAATTCGAGCTACTGGTCCATTACATGAATAAAGGTGATACATTAGTCCTTCCACTAAGTCTTTGAGCGATCTAATCCTCATCATGATCACTATCGAGGTCGACGCAAGATCATCTCCTTCCTCGGGTTCTACTTCTTCTTGAGGCTCCACTTCTTCTTCTCCTTCCTCGCACCCTTCTAGATCCATTTGCGCGGCTCGGGTGGGACATAAGGGTGGAGCTGATTGTTCGGAAGATGAACCTCTTCATGCAGATTATCGTTGTATTCTTCCGCATTAGCTTGCCTCGTCCTAGCTCAAACTGTCGAGCTCTTAGAACATTTTCCCTTGTCCAAGCTGCATTTCATTTGGTGAGTTAACCGAGTCATCTCTTGGTGAGCCCTTCAATCTCGGCGTCGTGCTCCCTCTGAAGTCGACGCCGGTCCTCATGAGCATGACCAAGAGCACCGGACACACGCGTCCGAGGCTACCTTCAACTCCATCCAACACTCTCATCATTGCGAACATGGCGCTCATGGAAGGGTTATCAACATTACGCCTTTCTGCTGCACCAATCTCCAAAGATTTTCCTCTTGTCTGCTGCCATAAGTCGATTGGAGGGGTTACCTCTTGGAAAGACTCCCACCAAAGCGGCTGCCAGCTCCTGAGGAAAACGATCCATGATGTCCCTCGGGATCCCAAAGGCTGCCTGCCATTTGCTTCTTCTTGCCAGCCCTGCCGGTTGACTCATAACACCAGCACTGTCCACTCGTAATCGTCACCTCGGGGACGAACAACGGCCTCCACAGTAACTAAGAGACCTTCCCCCAACTGCTCATTCGCCCAGAAATAGCGGGGTTCCATTCCA
The DNA here is from genome assembly GCA_904845875.1 of Miscanthus lutarioriparius. Classification (NCBI taxonomy): domain Eukaryota; kingdom Viridiplantae; phylum Streptophyta; class Magnoliopsida; order Poales; family Poaceae; genus Miscanthus; species Miscanthus lutarioriparius. The sequence goes on from CAJGYO010000586.1 coordinate 46,489, forward strand.
TCAGGATAGCCTACATAACTGAGCACTCTCCATAAGAGTGTAGGCAACCCAAACTCTCAAGGAACGTGTGGCGTTGCGGCACGTGGAGCAAGGCGACGGCGGGAGCTACGCCTCCGGTGGACTTATGAAGGCGGTCTGCGCTGGTGCGTGCCATCCGCACCATTAACATGTACCCCTTGGTGAGACAATGCCATAATGGATAAGAGTTACATAACCGAGTAAGAATTTTATAAGGGAGGAACAATGTAATTATGTGAATGGTAATTATCATGATGCATGCTCGTTCGTATGTCCTCACAAACTTAGGAAAAATTTGTTTCTAGCGGTGAGACACGGTGGCATACATACGTTCTCTCATAAATAGCGTAACTAGTCGAGCTACACGTTTCGCTGTTAGTGTACCTGCATAAGATCTCATTTCAGCCCTAAACCCATAATGAATATGTAGAATGTAATCGTAAATACTTCCATATATGTATACCCATACATATACTTCCGTATCAATCTACCCGACAATAATTTAACCCACAATTAAATACGTACCATATACACATGCAAGCATGCATACATAGCCGTACCAAAGCTACTCTTCCCGACCGCATGCTCACATCTTGCGGTCATACACTCATCTTACCTTGGCGTAGAGGCATTTGATCCATACATTACCATTCAAGTGAATGGCATCCATACAATAGCACGCCGTATGGATGACGAAGTAGAAACCCCCATGTTAGTACTTAAATAGCCACCTAATAGTCCTTAATTTGGGCATAAGGAAAGTGATCATTGGCACACTTTAGATTTCAAATACCTATTATATAACTATTAGTTGCTAGAGAAGGGTTTTCGGAAAATAAAAACTTTTGTTTTAAATACACTTGTGACAATTAACGTTAAATCTTGCTCCGATACCAGCTGTCGTAGAACCGACCAATTTACAAGAATACAAGTACAATAGCAATCCGCAAGCGGTCGCACTGTCATACTTGAACCCATATAAACCCGGTAGTCCGTCGAGTACCACGACGGGTCTCGATAAACGATTTACAACAACCAAGATCGTCACAGATTCAACATACATGCCACATATTACATAAAGTTCACAGATACTTTTCATCATCGTAGTACGAATAAAAGTTATTACAAACCGAGTTTGATAAATAAAGCGGAAGCAAATAAGTTCAAGATAAAGTTTCCAACATAGTTTGATACGATTGCCAAGCTAGATCACGGTCCACAAAAGCAAGGATAGGAATTACTAAAGAAGCACGCCCAAGGCTTACTCCTCATCCACAATGGGATAGAAGCAACTCTTGCAATAACCATGATACACAGTGCCATCTCGCAACATTGGGAAAATAAACCACGAGTACGAGAAGGTACTCGACTAGACTTACCCGTCATGAACCGAAATAAAATGACTCCAAGGAGTATGCAAAATTTGTATAAGTGGGACGTAACTTGACAACATTTTGTGAAAAAGGCAAGCGATCCGTTGTACAATTATGATTCCTTTACCAAGTTAATTAGCACTATCCATTTCTAGATTAGCAACTATCCTGTGCCAAACATGTGGTATATCATTTAGAAGCATACAATAGTAACCATAGCAGGTATTGGAATTCCATTTTCGTCCAGAACCATCATGTTCCATAACACAATTACTACGATGTTGGGACTAGCCAAGTTTCTCACTATATCAGAGAGACGGCGATTCGAATCGATTTCAACCAATTGGGAATTTATTCCTAACACAAACCCAGGTCTACCAACCCACGATAGCCTTAGGTCACCTTTGGTACAACTCCGGTACACATTTGGCGGGTCCATATTGCGCCGCTAACTGGAACACCAGATGCCGGGATGCTCGAGCCAAGCCCGCCCTTGGGCTCGATCGATCGTTCCCGGAAGGAGCGCACTGTGAACGATTTCCGGCCTAAGTTGAATTACTCGGCCGCGGTCGGAACGAGTTATCCGGCCAGCTAAGTGAGAGGCATGCGTTCAATCTTGTCGAAGCACCAACAATGGTACGGTCCTTAATCGACATAGACGGGATAAATCCACACCCAAGACCTCCATGTCTTGTTGCTTCTCTATCTCGCTTTCCGTCCGGTCTCGATTTACTTTTACCACATGGTTCATTCCACGATAGCGAGATATAGCCAACCGTGCTCGGTATCCACCTATATCTCGCGGTGACAGGACATCACCCGACTTCTACCGGTCTAAGCATGGCTAAGCATATATATTCGATCCACGGACCTATACTGGGGTTCTGGGTGTAATATTTGGACAAGGAATGTACATGCATCAAGTGGTTTCATTCAACTCTTATAACCTAATGCATCAATCATAAATACGTAAGTAAACATTTGTAAATTACTGAGAGACTTATAATGCTCCGGGGCTTGCCTCGCAGAAAGGAAGTAGGGCGGTGGTCAGGGCACTCCGGAAGCTCTTCAGGGTTCTGCTCCACGCCTTCGGGAGCTGCGGCTTGCGGATCCTCCTGCGGGTTCCCTTCCTCTGCTTCTTCGAATTCCAGCAACGTGATCTCTTCCTCCGATCCTAGATGCATGAGTATGGTATAAGTATTACGAATGCATACATGTTAACAAGTGCATCACATTGTTTGAGTAGGTGCATATCTCGTCTCGATTATTACTTAACTACTTCTACAATGCATCGATTATGCCACAAACAGTAGCTACTTGTTTCACTCATAACTGGAGTTCTACAAATCCAAATCCAGTGATCCTGGACTTTCTGGAAAGCTTATCAAATTCTCTACAACTTTGCTATTAACCATTTTTATAGTACACCTCAGTTTCAACATGCAACTCATCACACTCTAGAATCAGTCCGGAAATGATTTAACATGCAATATAAAGTAAGAATACTTCTACTTCAGGTAATCATTCAAAATTTGACCACCTAGAACCTACCAATAGTTTAAGCATACCAAATACAGTTAAGATGATATAATGGTGAAGCCCAAACTATTTATTAAATTGTCTTTATTATTTTATTTAGATATCTAGGTTAAATAATAAATATATATCAGATGTGCTTAATAAATTCTCAAAAATTTACAGAGCCTTACTAATGCTATCAAAGGACTACTGTAAAAATTTCATGTCATTTTACCAAGTAGAACATTCTATACAAAAATGACAAGGCAGCAAGGCTTGAAATAGCATAAATGGAAAATCCTATTGAAAAGTGTCAAGCAATAGATTTCATATTTTTCTTAGCATCCATATGGTACTAGGATTACCTCCAACAAATTTCATGAATTTTGGACTCATACTTAATTTATGAAAATTCATGCAAGGATTAACTAGTCATAAAAGAAAAATCTATAACTTTAAATCTACCCATGCACTGGTCCTCAAATTTTTACCAGAGTTCACACATGCTAATATTAGTTCACCACAAAAATTTCATAATTTTTGGAGCACAGGAACTCTAGATATAAAATAAACAAATTTGAATGCATTCAAAAGCACATTTCAAATCCCTATTTAAATCTCCAGAAATTTCTACTGTTGAATCCAAGAACATATTTTTCTTAAATACTACACTTCTTAAGCAACACAATCATATTTATTTCAAAATTTTAGGAGCTCCCAAACTGATGATACAAAATTCGCAAAACAAATCAAAAACTGGAACATTTGAACTAGCCTACAACACACGGTTGTCGCCGACGGTGGGACCATTTGGTCGGGGACCCCGCTGCGTCGATGACGGAGGAGGCAAGAGCAGCGGCGTCTGCTGGGCCTCGCTGTGGCTGCGGCTCGTCGACGGCGAGCTTTGCGCGCGATAACGTCTTCACTACACGACCTCGTGACCTAGCGAAGCGATTGAGCCACTTGGGCGGTCCTATTGCCAACCCTAGAGTCGACGGCGGCCACCATGGCGGAACGGCGGGGTGGACCACGGCAAACGCGCCCGGTGGCGACCTCGGTGGCCCGATCTAAGGCTCGGACGAGCACCGTGGTACTACTGGCGAACCTAGCGCACCCGGCTATCATGCGGAAAGGTAGACTACAGGCGTGGTACGATGACGGGACCACGGCGGCGAGCTCCGGCACAAAGCGCAAAGGCCGCTCACGGCTTACCGAGCTTGAACAATGGGCAATGGGGCGACGCGGGAGTTCTTTGGGGTGTCGGTGGTGCTATTGCGGTGGCGGAGGAGCAGCGAGGACGAGCTACCGTCGGCAATGGCGCTCGCGGCTCTGGTGCGGGAATGGCTGCGGCGGCGGCGAGGAAGAAGGCCGAGAAGCGAAAAATGGGCGTGGAGGGGTGTCGGTGGCGGATTTGGCGGGGGTTAAGGCCGTGCCAGCGCGGCGTGGCCTCTGTGATGATAGAGACCGGCGCGACGGCGCTGCGTTTCCGCATACGCTGCCATGATGTGTTGAAACCGGCCGCCATCGCCTTTGCCGGTCGATTCGACAATTCGTCGATCATGCGATCGATTCTGACGATGAGTTTTGACACTCCTTTAACCGCTAATCCGTAGCTTCAAATAAAACGATCTACATGGTTTTTGTAGCCGAAGTACCAGCTACAACTTTGGTTCAAGCACCTTGTTCTAATTCGCAAGAGACGGAGTAATATCGTGCTCAACATCGGTGTCGTCGATCGGTTAGTCGATCAACCACTTAGAAAATTTGCTAAGTGTGGGAAGCTGGATTTTTTCGGTTTTGTGGGACCCATTCAAGCATGTTAGAAGCTAAATCAGTCCATGACCCGAAAATAAAAGTTGTTCCTTATGTCAAACACTACAACTTTGCTTTAGTGAACTCCTCCATGCAAGGTCTCTAACACCTAGTTCAACTTTAGTCAAACATGTCACTTTGAAAACATGATACATACACAAACCATGGCTAAATGACCAAACTAGCCTTAGCACTAAATACCAAAGTTGTTCCTAATGATATCCTAAGCATGTTTAAACAATTTGCAAGGTCATTTAAGCATTTCATGTAGTAGTCACTCATATAGCTATTCAGGTCAACACATGAAATATCACTTAAGTGCTTGATCATGAAATGTGGCCTTCATGAACAAGGTTCCTTTTGTTAACCTAAGTGTAGCTAAGGTGTTTTAGTGACCAACATTACCCACTTGCATTCATTTGCACATGATCATATGCCTATGTTCCAAGAAACACGAGATAACAAGCAATGTTTCATATGTTTCGATCAAATGTTTCAATTGTAAGTGATGATTTATGAATGCTTGATGCTCATGCTCATGTTATGCGAGTCAAGTTATGCAAGGCTAACACCCGAGGTGTTACACCATCTTTATCAGCCCCAAGAAAAGAGAAGACTCCTCCTCCTCCATCTTCATCATCCCCGGGAAAATAGAATTCTCGTCGTCATCCTCCTCCTCCTCCACCTCAGCCCAAAATAAGATTAAAGGCATCCTCGTAGTCGCATAAAAGGTCCTTGGATTCAGTCGCTAATGCTCCCAAAGTGGACCAACAAAAAAAGAAAAAGGTCGATTCAGAAGGGCGTTACAAACTTGATGGAAGAAAATTTACAAAGACACATCTCGAAGGAAGATTGTGTTAGTTTCTTCAATCTCTGTGTGCCCTCACTTGTCTCCGTGTTTGTTGAAGTCCGAATTCGAAAGGCAAACATAGAATCAAGTATGCTATAATAAGAGCCTATTAAATACACAATGAAGATTTAAGTAAGATATGAATACGTCGAAGACAACCCGAATTAATCATGAAAGAGGCCGCGAACATCTATTATGATGTACAAGGGACGGGGAACACCGGCAATGAAGTATGAAAGGGCAATCTTTTAGTTCCCGATGACGAGTATAAAATTTGACAACATATATCGCCCAGTTGCATGAATATTATATGGCTCAAACAGCAGAGATGGAGGACTTTGGTTTTGAGGTTATTATTAGATTCGCCACATATTTTCATTATCCTGAAGAAGAGAAGTTCAATGTTGAGTGAGAGTGCTTATTCCAGCTATACCAGAAACACTATCTCGATTTACAAATGTTGACGTTGTGGACTATGTAAGTACCCTACACGCACGATATTATAATTAACTACTCTCTAGAGACATAAATTGTTAACTTTTGACCAATTCCCATGATTTTATGTAGGTGTATAGCAAAATTTTGCATACTAAAAAGCAAATATGATAACATAGGCTTCTTGGACCACTTATGAGTCAATGAGAAGACATATTTAGGCCTTCATGGATGTGACGTGGAAGACTTGAAAGAGAGATTGATTGATGTTTTCGATGAATTCAAGATGAAGAACAAAACCCACATACTTCTAGCCTACAACTGCAAGTATGTGTTCTCGGCTTTTAATTTTATGCTTCTTTTTTCGTTAAGATTATTCGATAATTAGGATTATGTGATTGCAGCAACCATTTCGTCTTCATTTGTGTCAATCTTGCTAAAAATCTGATCGAGGTGTGGGACTCGAAGAAAAAACCATTTCATCATCTGGATGCACTTTGGTGGCAGTGCTGAATTAGTAAGCGATCATAATAACATATTATTTTCTAGTCACACATACCGCTTTCTAATGTTTCTTTTAATGTTGTACAGTGTCCGAAGAAGACATATCGGTGGGACGTAGGTCCCATTTAAGGTTGTCGAAATAGAGGGGAAGTACCTAAAACAGCCGGCGGGAAACAATGAATACGGGTTTTATGTATTGTGGGCAATACTTAGCTACATCAATGGGGAATCGGAAGAAGCGAGATAAGTTGGTGTGTATAATCCCCATTTCGTTTATGTCTCATTAATAATTCAACAAAATAATTTACTGATTCTTGTTTGAATATCATCTTTTTGAACGAGAGCGCAAGAAATATAACCACGAAAGATTGTTGGACATGGAGATCGTCGCACTGCAATCGGAGCTGCAAAATTCATCTTAGCCGAGGTATTGAAAAAAGATGGAGTATTTTCCATCGCACAATCCGTGAAGTTCAAAGACCAGTATGGCCCAGAGCGGCTCGCTACATTATTGTAAGAACTCTGAGAAGCATGCTTCATCTTATCGAATAATTTCTTTTTTATTTTTAGGGATCGAGATCTTGATAAGAACATTTGAATTGTAACCGTAACATTTGTAATGTTTAATATTGATGGACCCGTGCTCACGTAAGCGTATATAAAGCGAAACTCGATTCCATGAAAAAATATAAATTAAGATAAATTATAAAACAATAAAATGCGACGGACCATCATCGCTTGCCGGTTAACAACAAACCGGCAGAAGGTTGTCATAACCATCATCGCCGGTTAGAAACAAACCGACAGCGGTGTTGTCAGTAACCTTCACTTCGCCGGTTAGCGACAAACCTGCAAAGTGATGGTTAAGATGGCACTGCCGGCTTGAGCCACAAACCGGCAGCGTTAGCTTATCCATCACTGCCAGTTCTTGTCACAAACCGACAGTGCTCGTTATGACAACACTGCCAGTTAAAATACAAACCGGACAGTGTTTGTAGAAGTGAACTCTGTCGGGTGGTCTAATGAACTGACAGTGTTGGTGGACCTGAACTCTGTCGGTTGTGTAAAGAACCGACAGTGAAATTGAAGAACACTGCCGGTTTGTAGGAACCGACAGTGATAACTGACTCTCATCACTGCCGGTATGGTTGTGTCAATTTGAAATCCGATAGTGATGAGATGTTTTAAACCGACAGTAAAGTGCCTCTAGCTCTGAAGCTGGGCTACGGTCAACTTATTTTGCACCATATGTCAAGCATCAACGTATCCATAATCTAATAATCACCTCTTGTGTATTTGGCCCCTCCATGAGTTAGGCCAGGCTCCGCCGCTGCATCAATCTGCCAGCTAGACCCATACAGTTCTATGTTTGCACGCCCGATCCTGGCGTGCCCCCCCCGAGCGCCCGCAGGCTGCCTGCAGGCCTCACCGTTTGCTTACTAATAATATATAATATATATATTATTTATGCTTTTCTTTTCTTTATTCTTCTTTTTTTTTTTTTTATTTCATATATACTCAAAATATAAAACCATATATAAACATACAACTCCAAATATCGCAACAAGTCAGATGGACAAGTGTATTTTAGACAATTGACTTTTAATCAGGGAAGCTGTTGCCAAACTGTTTTATTCGTTACCGACGAAGCTGCTCAAGGAGTTGAAATAAAAAAAAAAGGCACCTCACTAGTGAAGCTAAGCTGTATCTAACGAGGCCGTCGTCTAGCTAATTAAACTATGATTAACAATGATGAATTTATCTCCAGTTTTATTTTTAGTTAAGCATGAAATTTTGACTTGATGAAAAACAAAATACTTCTTTTGTCGCAATATATGATTAGGTGGGTGCAAAAGAAAATAAGAGCAGATTTGACTTCTTTGTTACTGGGTGCGGTTACGCGGTCTTTTATCTCAATCCAGCAAGGTCCTGCGTCACTGCTCACGTTACCGCAGTCTCGCATACGCAGTTTGGAACCCGGGGGCCTTCTAGCTCCGTCGTGAGACCTCGACGCCACGCCGTGCCAGTGCCACCAACTACCAAGCAGCATCGGCACCAACTACCCAGCGCCCACACACCCCAGCTACCACGCCTCAGCAGACGAGACAAGCACATCCGAACGCCCTTTGGCAATTGGCATCTATCGTCGCAGCATAGCATACAGAGCGAAAGCAATGGCGCCGGTGAAGGTGTTCGGGTCGGCGAGGTCGACGAACGTGGCGCGGGTGCTGGTGTGCCTTGAGGAGGTGGGCGCCGAATACGAGGTCGTCAACATCGACTTCCAGGCCAAGGAGCACAAGAGTCCCGAGCACCTCGCCAGAAACGTAAGTACAGCATCATCCTGCCATTTCACCGCATCTGTCTCTCTCTCTCTCTCTCTCGGTCGTCTCCATGAAGGGTAGAGAAGCAGCTGACTAAGTGAGAGCTGTTGTTCCCTTGCAGCCGTTTGGCCAAATCCCGGCGTTCCAGGACGGTGATGTCGTGCTCTTCGGTACAGTCCTTTTACTACCAGTCCATGTCTATGTCTTTGTATCCTCCACTCTCAAGTCTTCTTGATTCGCCGTATCATGTTTGTTTTCAGAGTCCCGGGCGATCTCAAAGTTCATCCTCCGGAAGTACAAGTCCGCCGAGGCCGACCTCCTGCGCGAAGGCGACCTCGAGGAGGCCGCCATGGTGGACGTGTGGACGGAAGTGGAGGCGCACCAGTACAACCCGGCGCTCTCGCCCGTGGTGTACGAGTGTCTCGTCTACCCGGCCACGCGCGGCGTCCCCACCAACCAGAAGGTTGTGGACGAGAGCCTGGAGAAGCTCAGCAAGGTGCTCGACGTCTACGAGGCGCGCCTGTCCAAGCACACCTACCTGGCCGGGGACTTCGTCAGCTTCGCGGACCTGAATCACTTCCCTTTCACCTTCTACTTCATGGCGACGCCGCACGCCTTGCTCTTCGACTCGTACCCGCACGTCAAGGCGTGGTGGGGAGAGGCTCATGGCGAGGCCGTCCATGAAGAAGCTCGGCGCCAGCATGGCTGCTGCTGCCGGTATCAAGGCTTGAGCGAACGGGCAAACGTTGGCGATTTCTGTGTTGCGTTGCTCATAATAATAATGTAAGCGGCAGCTAGCTTTGTGTGCGCTTCGTTGTTGTACCACTGCACGATTGTGCAATCTTGTTCAATCGCGTCTTGTTTGGATTATCCTGCCCTACTATATGGAATGTTCAGATTTATTTACTACGTACACTAGTTTTTCTTCAATTCTTCTCGGAAACACGAAGGAAAATTACGGAGAAACGGAAAAATCTCTCGAACAGACATGATTTGGGCATCAACTAATTTTCTGGAATAGCTACTCATGGCACTACACCACAACCCTAAAATACCGTCTAACGTCTATTCCTAAAACTTAACAATTACCGTTGAACGGTGAGTCGAGTACTGCCATGGATGGTCCGTTGCTATAAATATTTTGCTTTTGCGTTGTATCGTCAGTCGCTATATATCAGTAACTGAGTCAGATCGTCCGTCGCTAAGTACAATTACTATTGGTGCGATATTTTCAGCTTGTTCCTGCAAAACATTTGACCCAGAAGTCACATTTAAATCCTAAGTCACCGCACCAAGCTAGCCTAGCAAGACCAAATACACAGCCTCTTACTCTCTGCTCCCGCTGCCCCTCCACATGCGCGCCGCCTGCTCCACACCCCTGAAACGATCCACAATTTCTTCGAAGGGAAATTCACAGAATACATCATAATGTGATAGTCCAGGAAGACGAAGCTATCACATTATCATTATTCAGTTGATACCATCTAGAAAACCACAAATTTCTCTATTTTTCTAGACCACGAAATGAGACATGCTAGTGATGAAACATGAGAGGCTGAAGTTGCTAACCTTTAGAACCGAAAAATGGATGGAGGAATCGAGTGAAGTCTTGAAATGGCGGCTAGAGACGAGCAAGAACAGAGAGCTTGAAATGGCTAGGGCTAGGGAGGAAGAAGGAGAAAGTATATAACCCGGAATCTGTAGTCCCGATTTGTGGTTCAAACCCGGACTACATGTGGACTTCTATTCCCGATTGGAGCCATCAACTGGGATTAAAGGTTTAGTCACGGCTAGTAGCTCCAACCGGGACTAGAGGGTGACCTTTAGTCCCGGTTTGAACCACCAACCGGGACTAGAGGTTCCCTCCTGCAAAAGTCCGTAGCTCTAGCCGTTGAGCAAGGGACTAATCCTACCTTTAGTCCCGGGCCAAAAAATGGCTGGGACTAAAGTCAACAATCAAAAGTCTGTTCTCTAGTAGTGTAACCGCTGCTGTAACCGGTGCTCTCTAAGTCGTGGTCCCTAGAATTTCTGGTCCAATGACCTAGTGCTTGTTGTTTCGTCCATGTCTTGCGAGTTTGAGTTCCATTTTGAAAGGTCCTAATGGTTATAGGGGGTTGAATAGCCTATTAAAAAATTCTACAATAACACTTAATAAACCGGTTAGATAAATATGAGGTGAAGCGAATCTTGCGCTAGCCTACTAAAAATACAAGCCACCTACCACAATTCTAGTATCTATAGTCTCTATCACACAATGACTATGCCACTATACTAAGTTAGTGAGCTCTAAAAGACTAACTAAAGAGCCTCACTAACCAATAGATCCGACACAAGCTTGCTCTTACGACTAACTACACTAAAGAGCGAAGCAACACTAGAAATGTAAATACAAGAGAGGATGGTGATGATTATACCGATGTGTCAAGGTATGAGCCAATCACAAGATGAAGCCAATCAATCAATAACAAGATAACCAATAAAATTCTCGAGCAAGATGACATAGGATTTTTTACCGATGTTCACTTGCTTGCCAGCAAGCTAGTCCTCATTGTGGCGATTCACCCACTTAGAGGTCCACGCGCTAATTGGCATCACACGCCAAACTCGCAATCGGGTGCCGCACAACCAACACAAGATGGGGATCACACAAGCCACGAGAAATCCACTAGAGTTGCCTTTGGCGCTTCACCGGGGAAGGCACAAGAACCCCTTACAATCACAATGATCGAAACCGGAGAGGATCACCTTCCTCCGCTCGACGATCCACCAATCACTGAGCCGTCTAGGTGTTGGCAAACACCAAGAGTAACAAGGTCTCCACCAGCCCAATTCGTCCAACTAGTGCCACAAGATGCTAGATGACTAAGCAATGCACTAGAGGCTCTCCAATTTCACTCAAGATGATCAAATCAAGTGTGCAAGTGAGTGGAGTGGTGTGCTTAGCTCTCAAAGGGTGTATGCAGCTGTTAGAAGTGCCAAGAGAGTGGCCAAGGCCGGCCACTAGCTCTATTTATAAGCCCATAAGCAAATAGAGCCGTTACCCTTTGGAGCGACTTTTCACGAGGTCACCGAACACGGTGGTGCAATCACCCGGACGGGGGTGGCGGTGACCCTCCAACGTCATCTAGCCATTGGGGCATCGGACTGAGCGTGAAAGGCACAGGGCATGGGGGTGGGCGTGGGGGTATAACCCCCGATACCCACAAGGTTGTACTTGGGCCAAGCTAACAGGGGAGGCCTAGCTCACAAGTTTACGCCACGCGGAGCATGGCATAGGTCGGCGTGCCTCGCAAGACTGCGTGAAGATCCTTGCCAATCAAGTATGATCTTTTAAGATATGCTATATTCCGCAATCTCTGTAATTCCTATCTTGTAAACCAATCAGGATAGAAACAACCGACATGTAACCCTACCCCCCGGGCTATATAAGGCGGGTAGGGACCCCCTTCGTTTTCATCTAATCTCTCATGATACAATCCATAAAGACACATGACGTATGTTATTATGTTAAGTTGATGGCCTAAACCTGCCTAATCGCTGTCTCTTGCGTTCTGTGTCACCATCTGATTCCCTCATGTGCACCTCCACCGATTCATCTACTACCGTGGGCACACCCCTCGGTAGACTGCCAAACGTATTTCATCGATAATGGTGTGCTAGGTAGGGGGTGTGCGTGCTGAATCCATGGCACGCCAGATGGTCCGCTTTCCAAGCTCCATGGCCCTTCTCGAGTCGGCTAGATCTTCACGGTCGGATCCATGACCTGGGTCATCGGCCCCGACGATAGTGGGGAGATCATGGAGGCAGCGTAGGATCCCCCTACGCCGATCGTGCCAACACCTGCAATAACATCTCCAATCCAAATAGCCCCTCTGCTAGGTTAGGAGATCCATCAATAATGATGATCCGATCACATCCATCGATCGGTCACAAAGCGACTAACGTAATGCCGGCTCCTCGTGGATTCGGTCTTAGATCAATCTAGAGTGAGCGATGAATTCCCTACACTCCAAGATCACCAAGCCTCGCAACCAGGTGACCTACTTGGCCACATCGTTTGAGGCGCCCGATTCTATCTGGTGATCACGGTCACTCGGAGGGCGCGCGCGGCGCGGTGCCGACCACTTCACGCTACCGCCCACGCTTGGTTGATTACAAGGCCCCGATGGAGAACCTACCAAAGCCCTATCCCTTTGGGCTAGAGGGTGCAGGATCCATGTACAAGAATGCCATCAACCACCTCTTTGCCGACCACGTCAAGCGCGATTGCATCACCGACCTCTACATGATTGATCTAACTAAGTCTGATCAACCTGCGCCCGTGGTCAATATGGTGGCCATTCGCCGACTTACAGATGACTCCTCCACGATGTTCTAGAGGAGAGCCACGATGATTACCCGAGGGCTCAACCAAGACTACATTGACCGCCCTACTTTCCCTCCGGGTTTGGGGGCATGATTTTCCACGTCAGCCATGATAGCGCCACCAGGGATGGCAAAACCTCCGATGAGCACAACGCTCGCCTGGCGAAGAACACCGATTGCCAACATCACTGAGACACAGAGATGGCCCATGGGAGCGACATGGATGGACATGGCCCACCGTGCTGGGGGTGTAATCTAGAGAAGGAGTTCGACATGGTGGGCGACCAGCCGGTCCACCAGACCCCAAGCGCCAATCTCGCCGTTGCTTTCAACGAGCTCAAGAAACTTCCTCAAACTCCAGAGGCCGAGAAGGTTTGAGCGCATATCATAGCAGCTCAAGTTCAGGTCAACAAGTTCTGAAACCCTGACCCATCTTATTCGACCGTGTCGGCTCATAGCCGCCACTCCCGCCGCGATGGAGGAAGTTAACATCAAGGCGTCGAGCACTCCCGGCACCAATGCGATGGCCCCTACCTCTATAGAGGCTCCAGGGGCAACTACAAAGGACATTCATGCCAAGACGGGCACCCTTCGCACCTCCGAAGCGGCCGGTGGCAACCGCGATGCCAATTAGGAGGTCAATCAACCCCACATGATGCTCGTGAGCTCATCAACGCCAATCTCGATGCACGGGTCACATCAAGAACAGCGAGTCCACATGGTATGAGGCAAAGATGGAGCACTGGTGGAAGTTCGATGAAGAGCATGTTGCACCTGTTACACCACGAGCACCACCCATCGCCCCTTGTCGGCTCTGGACTCGACCCTTCATGGTGAGGCTCCAGCCAGCCGTCCGATGGCTTGCGGGCTTCAAGATCATCCGGGGTGAACACCTACAACAACAAGGCAAACCCGCCCGGTGGCTAACTCTCTATGAGACCGCCGTGAGAGCTGCGGGTGGAAGTGAAGACATCATGGCAAACTACTTGCTTGTCATGCTTAACGGTCTCATGAACAACCGGCTTCTCACCTATGGGAGAACTCCATCCGATCTTGGGGGACGAGCTCAAAAGGGTCTTCATCGAGAACTACATGGCTGTCTTGCAGCAACCTGACACCAAGTATGATCTGGAGAAGCTTCACCAAACCTTCGAAGAGTCCCTACATAACTTCATTAGGCACTTCTCAAAGATAAGGAACTCCATGCCCAACATCAGCGATGCCAAGGCCATCGCTGCTTTCACCAAAGGGCTACAGCACGAGCAGCTCCGTGGAAAGTTGTATCGCAAGAGGCCCACAACCATCGGTGCATCGATACAAATTGCAAACGCTATGCCGATGCCGAGGAAGCTTAACGGGCTGCCCATCCCGATTACCCACTCACGCCGGCGGACGACGATCGCCGCAAGGAGAGACGCTATGACGATCGTGACCACCGCTGCGATGATCATGACAATTGCCATGATGATCATGCATGCCGCCAAGATGACCCCGAGCATCGGCGCGAGGACCGCCTGGAGCGATCGAGAAGTAGACAAGGCCACCGCCGTCGGCCTAACAACTATGTCAACATCGTCAACGCCCATGCTAAGCGCACCTACGACGCCGACTACGCCATGCTGATGGATGACCCGTGTCCTATCCACAAGGACGCCAAGCACACCATGGCGGAGTGTAGAGGCCTGAACAAAGCATTCCATGGCGAACCAGTGAAAAGGCAATGGTGCACCGACGATGAGTCCGAAGGCGCCAAAGCGGAGATCGAGACAAGAGCAAGGGCCCTTCCTACTAGGGCGCCACCAAGACCATCGCCACTATCTCTTGGTGGAGAGCCATCTCTCGAGGACAAGCACAAGCGTAAGCTTGTAGCTCAACGTGTATTGTTGGTCGCTACATACGACGGCCCTATTGTCGATCCCAAGTACCTCGACTAGTTGGAGCACCCGATCACCTTCTCGGGGCCAACGGTGGTTGAACATCCCATATCCAAAGGCGTTTCCCACTCGTCCCGGATCCCATCATCAGGACGTGTGATTCCGAAGGTCCTCATCGACGGAGGGAGCGCCTCAACATCTTGTTCACCGGGTCCCTAAAGGAGTTGGGGCTCAAGAAGGAAGATCTCACCCCATGGATTCTCTATTTTGGGGATTGTCCCTAAAAGCATCCCTACCTCTAGGATAGATTACATTGCCGGTATAGTTCGGCACCACCAAACACTTCCACGTCGACTACGTCAACTTCCTGGTTGCTGATTTCAACATGGCGTACAATGCCATCCTTGGCCGACTAGCTCTCGCAAACTTTATGGCCATGCCGCACTACATGTACCTAGTCCTAAAGATGCCGACAGAGCAGGGGGTCCTCTCCTTGTGCACCAACCTCGACATCGCCTACTCCTATGAGAAGGAAAGCTTCGCACTCGCTAAGGCTACAAACATCTCCATCCGCATGCAAGACTAGCTCACGATTGCGTAACAAATTTCCTGGAAAGACCTAGATATCCCAAGTATGGAGGCCGCTTGAGCATCAAGCAAGTCAAAGGAGGTGAAGGAAGTGGTCCTCGTCCCTAGTGACCGGTCTAAGAGGCTTTCGGATCGGGCCGACCTCGATCCCAAATAGGAAGACACGCTCATTAGCTTCCTAAGGGAGCATGTCGGCGTGTTCACGTGGAAACCTACGGACATGCTGGCGTGCCTCGGGAGGCGATCGAGCACTCCTTGAATGTCTCCCGACCGCCAAGTCGATCAAGCAAAAGTTGTGATGATTCAGCGAAAGGAGGATTAGGGTAGAGATAACTGGCTCTTAGCTGCCGGTTTTATAAAAGAGGTGTATCATCCGAAGTGGTTAGCCAACTTGGTTCTTGTAAGAAAAAAGAATAAAGAATGGAGAATGCGCGTTGATTACACTCATCTCAACAAACACGCCCTAAAGACCCTTTGGCCTACCTCGCATTGATGAGGTCGTAGACTCCACTACCGGTTGTGAGCTCCTATGCTTTTTTAGATTGCTACTCCGGTTATCAGCGAGATCGCGTTAAAGGAAGAAGACCGGATCGGGATGTCGTTCATCACGCCCTTGGTGCCTTCTACTACTACACGACCATGTCCTTCGGGCTCAAGAACGTGGGTGTGACTTATCAAAGAGCCATCTAGCATAGCCTAAAGGACCGGATCGGGGAAGAACATCAAGGCTTATGTCGATGATGTGGTGTTCAAGTCTAAGACCGCCGACACCCTCATCGCCGACCTCACAAAGTTTTCAAAGCCACAGAAGTATGCCGATGGAAGCTAAATCCCACTAAGTGCATTTACGGCATTCCATCTGGTATCCTACTAGGCAACATCATTAGTCACCGTGGCATCGAAGCCAACCTCGAGAAGATATCAATGGTGACCAACATGTAGCCACCGACACTGCGTCAAAGGCGTTCGAAGCTAACGGGGTATGGCGGCTTTAAGTCATTTCATATCTTGTCTAGGCAAAAAGGACTCCCCTTCTTCAAGCTACCCAAGTCTCAAGAGAAGTTTGTGCGGTCGGAGGATGTTGACAAGGCATTCAGCGAGCTCAAGCGGTTCCTCACCACACCTCCGATTATGACCGCTCCCCAAAAGGATGAAACCCTGCTAATCTACATCGCAGCAACCAACCGGGTAGTCAGCACCGCTATCGTTGTTGAACGAGAAGAGGTCAGACACACATACAAAGTCCAGCGCCTAGTCTACTTCATCAATGATGTCCTAAACAAGTCTAAGACTCCCTACCCCTAGGTCCAGAAGTTGTTGTATGCCATCCTGATCACGTCTCAGAAGCTTCACCGGTACTTTGATGCCTATCACATAGCGGTGGTTGGTTATCGAGTACCCTTTCGGTGACATCCTACATAACAAGGAAGCCAACGGCCGCATCATTAAATGGGCGGTCGAGCTTGTGCGCATACACCATTGACTTCATGCCTCACCACACGATTAAGTCACAGCGCGCCGATTTCATCATTGAGTGGATTGATAGGAAGACTTAAGTCCCGATTGAGCACCCCGAGCTTCGGACCATGTACTTTGATGGGTCTCTCAACCTCAATGGTGCTAGGGTAGGCGTATGTTTCATCTATCCATTAGGGGACAAGCTTTGCTACGTCCTCCGCCTACACTTTTTGAGCATCCAATAACACCGCCGAATACGAGGTGGCCCTTCATGGTCTTCGTATAGCTATTGAGCTTGAAGTAAAATGCCTCCGGTGTATGATGACTCCGCTCGTTATCAATTAGCTCAATAAGGATTGGAATTTCACCTTGAAAAGATGGGCGCTTACTACGTTGCGATACGAAAGTTAGAAGACAAGTTCTACGGCATCGAGTACCACCATGTGGTCTAGGCTACCAACCAAGCAGCACGATGAGCTATCAAAGTTAGGGTTGACCGGGCCAAAGTTCTAGCTAGAGTGTTCATCCGGGACCTTGTGACAAAGCGCCAAGAAAAGCCACTTGTCGAGCCATTAGTCACGGTGGTCCCTGGGTCGAGCAGAGATTAGAGGGAACCCTTGATCAAGTACCTCGCCACTATAGACGTCCCGGCTGACAACACAGAGAGAGAACGCCTCACTCGTTATAGCAGGAATTACATCCTAGTTGAAGGAAAGCTATATCACAAGAACGCTAAGGAAGAGCTACTCTTGAAGTGTGTTTCCGTGGAAGAGGGCAAGAAGATCCTCAAGGAGATCCATGTTGGTACTTGCGGCAACCACATAGCCTCTAGAACTCTAGTCGGTAAAGCTTTTCAAGATGGTTTCTATTGGCCTTCAGCGGTCGCTGATGCGGTGGAACTCGTTCGTCGGTGTGAGAATTGTCAGTTTTTTGCTTAGCAAATCCACGTCACAGCCTAGGCCCTTCAAATGATTTTTGCATCTTGGCCCTTCATATGCTGGGGACTTGATATGATTGAGCCCTTTAAGCCCGCCCTAGGAGGTTTCCACTAGTCTACGTCTGCATTAACAAATTTTTCAAGTGGATGAAGTACAAACCCCTGGTCCAAGCTACAACGAAGAAGGTAGCCGAGCTGCTTGACAACATCATTCATCGTTTTGGCCTTCCGAATAGCATCGTCACCGGCCTAGGGTCTACGTTCACCTGCGCCGATTTTTTAGACTTTTGCGATGAATGGTGCATCTCGGTCAAGTACGTCTCGGTGGCACACCCCAGGGCTAATGGCCAGGTTGAGCGTGCCAATGGCATGATCTTAGACGCGTTGAAGAAGAGACTCTATGAGAGGGAACAGAAACACCCAGGCAAATGGCTTAAGGAACTGCCAGCTATGGTCTAGGGGTGAAGGACCTAGCCCAGTCGCAACACCGGTGTCTCTCTGTAATTCATGGTCTTCGGCTCCGAGGCTGTTCTACCTATTAACATTGCCTTCTGAGCACCCAGGGTGGAGAACTACAACGAGAAGAACTCCGACCAAGCTCAGCTCATTGAAGTGGACAACATAGAAGAGGAGCGCCTAGTCTCATGTGTTTGGATGGCAAAGTACCTAGATAGCATGCGAAGATACTATAACCGCAACATCAATGATCAATTTTTCGTGGTCGAAGACTTAGTGCTCCACAAGAAGCTGAAGACTGACGGGATGCACAAGCTTTTCTAACCCTGGGAGGGCCCCTTTATCGTCAAGGCGGTCACCCGACCAGGATCCTATAGATTATGCGACATGAATGAGAGAGATGTCCCAAACTCTTGGCACATTGACCTCCTTAGGTGTTTCTACCGTTGAAGTGTTCATTCCAAATATATGTACCTTTCATATTTGTGTATTCAATAAAGTTTTTTTCCTGATGTTTCTCCATATTGTTTTCTCCATGCTTTTTTGCTAAGCGAATCTTTTTCTGTGTACAACATCCTAAAGATGACCTACAAACTATGCCTAAGGCAAATCCCTAATGATCATGTTGACAATCGGATGTTTCAGAGAGATGGCCCTATCTCCGATTTCTCCCTACGTGCAAGAGCATCGCCCTCTGCGTTATGGGTGGTGGTAGCTACTCCTCGGACGCTTTGTTCTTCCTACACGCACACGGGCTCCACGCCATCGTTACGGATAACGAGCTAGCTAAAATTTGAGGCTCGGCTACACACAAACTACTCGGATGGTTTATATTAAATATAAACACAAAGCCCCGCCATAACACTAAGTGTTCACCAAAAGTTACTAAGCGCTTATACACAATGTTGCAACATAAGTTTTTGCTAATCTATTGGGGTACTTGCTCCCTCCTTCGCCGAATAGGTTGACATCTCCAGCCAACCTCTTCGCTGGCTCTTCCGTCTCGTCCTCTAGCCTAGTGATCTTTGTTGCATCTATTTCATGTGCATAGCCGGTCACCACGCGCTAGAGATCCACTACAGGGTAGTGCGACCGCAGCTGGGCAAGTGCATGGACAATGGCTCAATGGGTGGCACTGCGTGCGAACTCCTTAAAGTCCGACCATGCCATATGACACTGGTCTAGGATCAACCGAGGTGGTGGGTCTCCAGGTAGTAGCTCTCTCCCTTCAGATGGTTCGAAGCCAATGCAGTCAAGCATGGGCTTGATCCCTGCTTTCATCGCTTCAATCTCTTCATCCCGCACTTTCACTTGGTCTCCAGAGACCTTAAACTACGCGTGCGCCTGGTACCGATACTCTGCAAAAAGTGATTGTATGCTAAGCATGCATTCAACACTACACAGGTAAAAATAAAATGCTAGGCACTCGCATTGAAGATCTTCAGTTGTCTTCTAAGCCTCTTTGTCTGCCTCCTCCTTCGCCACAGTTAGCTGCATGATGGCTTCCTAGGAAAGGCCGAGCTCCATTTCTAGCGCTGCATATCACAGCTAGACATCTCGCAACGCTGAACATTAACAAGACAAGATCAAAAGCCATACCTTTCTACTGGTCAGTACTGCGGCCAAGCTGCTCGGCCAGCGATTGGTTCTCCGCCTCCATCTACCGCCGCTCTGTCTCCAATGCTGGGACTTTCACCTCCAGATCTTATCTGCGGTGGTGTTCTTGGAGTAGCCATGCCTAGAGGTCTTCCACGACACCTGCAAACTCTTGTTCTCCTCTAGCACCGAGGCCATCTCCTCTAGTTGCCACCGGCACTGCTCAGACACTTTCATGACGTTCTGCAATGAGCAAGGGGTTAAAAAGATTGTGATCTTCAAGGGACACAATAGAAGGATTTCTTTCAAGCTTACCTCAATACGGCCAATCATTGTCACTAGGCCAGTTCTCAACCTCTTTGTTTCTGCGCTCGCCTCCCCTCCTCCAACATCTCAAACACCTTACCACACCGGATAACTATGCAGAGGAGCAAGGGAGGCTGGGAGGGCTCCCACTCTATTTCTTCTACTTGACAAAGAATTACCGCAGAGAGGTACTCTCCTTGGTCACCTGCTTGTGCTCAGATGGGTTGTCCGAGCCTTGCCTCCGCTATTGACACCACCAAAAGATTGCCATCACTTGCTCAAAGAACGTGGGTGGATCCGCCGCTGTTGCTCGGTGCATCCCCCACGCCTCTGCTCCTACACCAACAGGATCGGTGACATTGTTTGCACGCCCACAATCCTCATCATCTGGTCACCTAGTTGTGGCCCCACCCCTAGGCGAGGTTGGGCGGTAACTAGTGGCTCCTCCATTGTAGGGGCAGCCGGTTCATAACTCATTTGGTTGTTCCATGGTGCGGGCAACTAGATCTGCCCCCTTGTCCCTGTGGGCGTGGGGAGCCTTAAGTTCTCTCAAAGACGCTCCATGCCATCGCGATGGCGACCTCACAGATCCTCATTTGACTCCGCACTTCGCACATAAACAACTCGTTAGGGAAGCAACACAACGCTTAAGAAGAATTATGCATACAAAGAGGGAACTTATGATTAGGACTCCTGTCATGCATGGGCGGTGATGGTGGCCGCCTAGGCCCTGGCTACTGGCATGGCCATGGCTTGGCGACCTTCCGGTTCGACGCTTTCTTTGCTAACGATGGCCTCGGCTTTTTCGCCGCTCGGCCTTGCTTCGCCGCCGCGCACGGCTGCTGCCCCACCCACTACCCTTCTTGTCTTGAGCCACGCTGCTGCTCGTGGTGCTGTCCCATGCCGTCTGACTCACCTGGCCGCTGTAGCATTTGTTTCCAGCCGTACAACCCACCTACCAAGCCCAAGCTCAATGTCGTCGTAGTACCGCTACATTGTATGTCTTTGTCTTGCCTACGTGCGTGGCTACACGGGCACACCTTCAATGGCTCCATCTAAGAGCTAACCACTGCACCGCCTGCCCCTCACTCGTGCGGTCATATCCCTGCGCTGCCGTGCCTCGTCGGGTGATGGCCGGGCCACCTCTGTCGAGGCTGCTTCCCACGATGTGGTGGTGGCAGTGCACCACTCTCCCTTCCCCTTTCTTAATCACTAGCCTGAGGCTTCCTAGTCTAATTCCTCGTGTTAGCGAGTAGCAGAGGAAATTAGCTAGGTGCCCCATTCACACCGAGTCCAGTCATTGTCTGTCGTGGTTGAATTTGGTTTCTCCCCACCGCCGGTCATGTGCGCTGCCAAACTGGTAGGTTGGGAGGTAAGGCATGTAGCAGTGGTAGCAGTTCAATTGCTTGTAACCCTAAGCTCGCCTTGACTCCCTCCATCCGGTGCTCACGCTACTTTGGCCAGGATGCTCAATGACGGTGTGGTGACACGTCGGTGCCACGCTTCGAGTGTCATTTGTGTGGTTGGTAGCAGCGTGGCTAGATCACCTCGACACTCCCGATTTCAACCGTCACCGTAGCACGGTCCTTGGTGAGATCCTAATGCTTCCCCACCGTATCTCCCCTCTACTAGCACTCTAGGTCATTGAAAGCGGCCGTGCCACCGCCATGGATAACCGCGTCAGGCTGCAGCTCACGTTAGTACATCCCCGAGCCCCTAACGCCACCCACCGTGCATGTTTAGCCATAGATGGTGGTGCACCCTTACTCTATCTTAGCGAGCCTAGGTTGCTCTAAGATAGTTGCCCTATGCGCGTCGGCCGCCACGCCGACGAGCGCAGGGATTCTAGGGACCTACCCGTGGTGAGGACGAAAACAACCAAGGGCTTGGTTGCAAAGCCACTATTGATAGGAACAGTACACATGGTAGTCAAACTATTACCTCAAAGCTCGGGGGCTTCTCTGTAAGACCATCGTCATGCGTAGCGTGGGCTCCCGGTCTTGGGCGCGTTGGGCCATTGCCACGCACAGTAGCCGCTTGCCGTCTTGGGCTACTCTACGCCAAATCGATGGCCATGGGTCCTTTTCTTTTTCTAAAGCATTTTCTAATTTAGTTTTTAAGGTAAACTTGTAAATTCAATATAAATATGTGTAGTTAACCAAAAATTATGAAACTAAATTTGTTAGGTTCCTAAAATCATGATCTATCTACTAGTATAATTGGTTCACATAGCTTCATAAGTAATTTCAAGAGTGATCTAATTAATTTTAGGTGCTTAATATTATTAAAATATAAACTTGTAGAAATTGTGGTGATAAAGTGGTGATAGTGTTGGCTCTTAAACTTTCACAGTAAACTCCTAACATTATTAGGTGCTCACGGTAATTTTTGTAGCTCCACAATAATCAGTTTGCTAAGGTAGCTAAATGAGTTCCAGTTCAAATATATATAAGTTTAATCGATAAAATGCCAAAACACCCCGGGATTGTAAAACTAGAACATTTTTTGGGAAACAACACCTTACTCGACAACGTGGATACATAGCCTAGTATGTTAGTCATTAGAGCTAGCTCGTTAGCTTATGAGGCGTAATCGTATTTTTAAGAGTATCGGTTGTCGTTGATTAATTACGCCTCTGCGTTGCATCCACGTATATAATAGGAACAACGATGGATTACTGAGTCATCCGGAGTAGCGAAAAGATGGTGCCCAGCGATCGTGTTGCCACGATGGAATGCTAGCTTTTGGTTATATCTTACCCAGGCAAGCCCCGGTGCACAACCCCTATTATTCTGCACTTTATTTTATGTTTGTGCATTAAGTTTTAAGGAGTTGAATGAAACCCACTTGCATATATATATATATATATATATATATATATATCCTTATCCTATGAGTCCTACTAGTATGTTAGGATCATGTAGATTGCTAAGCTTAAGGATTTTGGTAGAAGTCGAGTGATTATCTGTCACTCATGAGAGATAGGAAAGATATTATTGTTGTTATTATCATATTACTATCATGGAATATATATATTAGGATGATAATTAGAGACCGGCAGAATGGTACTTTGGATCTGGACTTGGTTAGGCATTAGAGCGAGGCTCGGTTTGTATTTGTTCCACGTGTCGATTGAGGACCATTCAGTTGTTGTAGATGTTAGTCGGTCACAAACTTATTATCCTAAGCACATACTTCCTTATGGGGCGGGAAGGCTCGTTACACTCTTGTCATGGGTTCTAGCTCTTTCGGGACCATTTGATTGAGGCGGGAAAGGTGGAGGTCTAGGCACCATCTCGAGATCGGGTCTCAAGTGGGGCTTGGAGTCCAAGTTTGGATGGGGACCAGCCCCTCGACAGAGTGGAATGGGTTGGTCTCGTTTGTGCCTCAAGTACAAGCGAGGCGTGTGTTCAGGTACCCACTAGGATACATTGGTTTGCTTAATCGTCATTTTTGTGAGATGGTATGACTTCACTATGGTCTAGCAACCGTAGGAAGAATTGGAAGGTGATAAAATGGTTACGATTGCTTATCCACATGCTTGAAAGTAGCATAGGTGCTTACCTAGAATGATTAGCTAAGTAACTAAAAACAACTGCTAAAACTTGGAACATAAGGATGCACCATTAGTAATGCTTCCTACAAAGGCAAAAAAATCTAGCAAGCCAAATAAGCTTTGCATATCCTTGTAGTCTTTTATTTTCCTCCTTTTCGGGTAAGTCTTCTTTGAGTACAATCAGTACTGTGGTTTTATTTTCCCCATTGCGGGTGACATGTGGATGCTAGATGACTCTTTGTGTGAAAACTTCCTGGTGGGCTCAGAGAGGATTCCTTTCGCGCTATGGTCGTAGTGTTGTTTATAACCCTCACTAAAGGTTTTATAAAAAAAGATGTAAAATCTACTAGCGTCTCTTGTATATAAATGGCTACTATATTAATGCTTTCCATATCATTAAATAACTTTCTTTTCTCATCAAACTCCGATCACATGTTTAATTCCACTATTGTATTAAGCAATGTAAGAAAGGGCTAAAGATGGTGTAAGCTTTATACTCTCATTTATGATCCTGATGAAAAATGTGGTTTTGAGTTCTCCTCGGGGTGTGCTCGACGTAATGGCATGGTTTAGTGTCCTCGCTGACTACTCAAAGGTCTAATGGAAGACAAGTATTCTTAAGAGAGCATTAGATTAGACGATTTCGCCACAAGAGCTATCTACACTTTATGATCTCTACATCATCTACCCCAAATATGCATTTGAATCCAAGATCACACAATTGAGCCACTGGATAGCAAATTGAAGTTCAAGCTCTCAACTAGCAACACATTAGAAATGCTCGTGTCATTGGATTTTGCAATCTTACCAAGCCCTTTGATCTTGCCTTTGCCATTGTTACCAAATGTGATACTATAATTACCATCATTGCCATTGGTATTTGTCGTGGGGACCGAACTTTGGGTACCCAAAGAGGTGGAACTAATAACCATCAAACGCTTTAATGCTTCGAACAGATGAGAGCACATCTACACTTCTTGCCCATACGATCAGAAGATTGGTCGCCTCGCCCGGACCCCTAAGGGTTGGCTCACTTAGCCTAACCCCAAGGGTCGGACTCCGCCGCACGCGCATCGAGGGCGGGCTTCGCTTGCCCGACATCCAAGGATCGGCTCGCCGCCTGACGTCCCAAAGGCCGATCACTGCTCGACGTCTAGGGCCAAACTCCGCCACGCTTCCGACGATTGAGGGTTGGCTCCACCACCCGGGATATCTGGGCCAGAGGGCTCGCCCGCTTGATGTCCGGAGCAGACTCCGCCTCGGACGCGTCGAGGACTCGCTCGCCTCGCCGCCCGATGGTTAAGGGGTCGGCTCGCCTTGCCCGACGTCCGAGGGCAGGCTTCGCTCACCTGATGTCCTAGGGGCTGGCTTCTCACTTAGCCCGACATCCTGTAGTAGGCTCCACTTCGCTTAACATCCTAGGACTAGCTCCGCCTTGGCTAACGTCCGAAGGGCAGCTCAGATCACCCGATGTCCGAGGGCGTGCTCCACCACGCCCGGGACGCCCTAGGCGCTCTACACTGGCCCTTCATAAATGATGAGCACAGGTAAGACAGATGCTTAGGTCAACGCGTAAAGACGAGGACCATAACCTACACGCCACAGGAAAGTAATATCAGATATGACGGACAGCGCTAAAGCTCCTTCTAGGCATGACAGAGCCCAAACAATGTTGTAGGCACCACTTTTGCTTTATAGTGTTGTGGGCACCTCAATCAGCCCTGGACGCGGACTTGACATAAGCATACAACAACCACTACAATCCAGGAGGAACTCACATCATCTACAGTAATGGACGTATGGTCACTTCCTCGCGCTTCCCCGCTGGGTCACGGCTCGGCAGACTGGCATGTCGCACCATCCGCCGGAGTAGGATGGACGTGATCACTATTTGAACGGGCTAGAGCATGGCCCTATTAAGATCGACTGAACGTAAGCTTTTCCTAGCACCGCTCTGGCCCATGACAGCAAGGTAGGCTCAAGGGAAAAGGAAGACCCGGCACTTTTGAAGGACCTTCTCTACCTCACGGTTTTTTCTTCTTTCTCCCATCTGTAATCCCCTGCCTCCCCCTTGTCTATAAAAGGGAGGGTAGGACACCCCACTAAGGGGGGATCGATTCACCTTCCCTAAATGGACGATCTCACAACCATGGGGATTTACAACAACGACAAGAGTACAATATCGGAACATGACAACAAAAAGCACTACTACTATGGGTATAGCATTACAAGGCACTAATCTACTCTAGCCACACAATCTTCACTCCTAGGCTCGGTGGATTCTTCTACCACCCGCTGTGGATCTAAATCTTCTCTTGGTAGAGGTCGAGAGAGAAGAATCAAGGGATTACCTTCTAACACTTCCAAAGGTGGAGGAAGTCTTTGGTGAGTTCTGCATCATCGATTCTCCTTTCAGCGGTGGATAGGGATCCTCTCAAGATCGAGGCATCTACCACGCCTTTCATCAACCGGCATCCTCGCTTACAGCAGTGACAAGATAGGTGCACTGAAATGATGGACATGCTGATCTTCACCTCCTTCATAGCTTCGACATGCAGGTCTCTCTTCTCAAGAACGGTTAAGCGGCTAGGCATGTGATGATTGCCGCAGACCTAGAGCATCCGGGTGAAGATCTGGCTTCCTGGGCTACCGATGGAGGTAGCTCCTCCCGGTTTTCAAGGCTTGCTCTGGTCCATATTGCTCATCCAGGCAGCAGTACGATGGTCCAAGTGATACCGCACGTTGAACTATCTTCTTGTGCATCACGCCCTTGCAAAATACTCCATCACAGAGCCCTTACCAAATTCTTGTCCAAAGAGATTGAACCTCATGAAGTGCGGGCAATGGGCTCCTCATAGATCTAGCGGTACCGCCAAGGCTGGCCACAACCTGGTTGGTGTCGTGACGAAACCGGTACGTGGTCACACTCTGAGCTTCGATGGGGAACTCTTCACTCTTCCGATT